>JAJOZX010001242.1:385000-565000 GCA_023014485.1 Bathynomus jamesi | reverse complement strand
CTCAACAAAAGTGTATTCTTGGATCTTTTGAGTGAACTTGCTAAATTGGACAGTCATTTGCACGAACATTTACAAAATGCAACTGTTTCAAAAAACAAAATTATCGACGCTCGTAGCTAGTTATCAGTATACCAGGTGGTATTCTTCTCTAGTTTGGCCTATTTTTTGTTATAGAAATAGATACTGTACAATAGTTTATACACATAAATAACACAAACACGTTATATGAGCTTAGTTCAACTGATGACCAACTGATACATTGCTTTCGCACACTAGTTTTGCTACATTAAGTCAGTTGCTCTACTACTGACTGACTGAATAATATTTATATACCGCGACATATATAATATTTATGTACCTAACGTCACAGTGACCTGTCACTAATCCGTTGGTCACCTAACTGAATAGTATTTATCAAAGACTGCCGCCTGACTAGTCACCTGTCTGAACAATATTTATCAAAGTATGCCGCCACATACGGTCACCTGTCAGGTCATGGTCCTCACCTGAAGAATATCCACCCCGAGCGCGCCCACCTGAAGAATCTCTACCCCAACGCTACCTCGGGGTTGAAAATTACAGAACAAAACAAATCAGGATTCCCTAAGTCCTCACGAAAATCACGAGGCCTTTCCACTTTTCAGCTGGGCTCGAGGCCAAGGCCACATTTGAGGTCCGAGGCCGAGGTCAGGCCTCAAACCCATGTCTGATATATATGAGGGTGGGCTGGAAAGTAATGCCTCCACTCAAATAAATTTTAAACGAGTTGAAGGATTTTATCGAAACAAAAGCAGATATGTGCCTTAGAGTTTTTTCTTCAAAACGATACATTTACTTTTCTATAAAATCACCCTCTACCTCGATACATTTACGCCAACGATAAATGAGTTTTTGAAATCCATCCCAGTAAAACTCGGAGCTTTGACTACGAAACCAAAATTTCACAGCGGCCTTAACTTCATCAGACTCATAGCGATTTCCACGGAGCTGTTCTCTAATTTTAGGAAAGATGTGAAAATTGCATGGTGCTAAATCGGGGCTATATGGTGGATGCGGCAAGACAGTGAATTGCAAATCCTCAATTGCTTCTCGCGTTTGAACACTGGTGTGAGGCCGTGCGTTGTCATGGTGAACATGACTGCGATTTTAGGGGTGCGAACCCTCCTGATCCGTTTTTTCAACTTCTTTAGAGTTTCAATATAACGTGTGGAATTGAGTGCTGTCCCTCTTTCCGTAAAGTCTTCGAGAACAGTACCATTGATTTCCCAAAAAACACTCATCATCACTTTTCCAGCCGATTTTTGAACTTTGAATTTTTTTGGCTGCGGTGAATTTTTGTGCCGATATTCCATGGATTGCCATTTATTTTCAGAGTTATAATGGTGGACCCACGTCTCGTCTCCTGTCACAATGCTGTGCAGAAATTCATCTCCATTTTCGAAGCGCTGCAGATTTTCTTGGCAAATGCGTACTCTCTCAGTTTTCATCTCGGCAGTGAGCATGTGAGGCACCCATCTGGCGCAGACCTATCGGTAACCGAGAATACTGATATGTCCCACTCGCATTTTGAAGATATCGAGCATTGCAGCAATTTCATTTTGTTTAATGCGACGATTTCTACGAATTAGTTCGTCAACGAAGTTCTGATGAGACTCGTCGGTTGCCGTTACAGGCCTTCCACTTCGCGGTTTGTCTCGAAAATTCTCTTGCCCTGCTTTTCTTCTTCGCCGATGAATGTCTATGGGAGCAACACTTTCTGCGGTCAAAAATTCAATTACGGCAGGTTGCTTGAAGAGAACGTCTTTACTTCTTTTCATTGTAATCGATACTGAACCAACGTGTGGAATGAGTGTAGGCTGTATTAGGGTATAACAAAACCGGTTTTATCTGGTTATCTCTATACAATCTGCAATGGGGTGGAGATATCAAGTTGCAACAAACAACTGGTTTTATCTGGTTACCTCTACACAATCCAGAATTATTCAAGTGGAGGCATCACTTTTCAGCCCACCCTAATGTGTGTATAAATATATATATAGGATAAAAACGAAGACGTAGAGCAAAAAAGTCATTATATTTGGCTGCTAGCCGACGTTTCGGGCAACTCTACCCATTTTCAAGGCCTAATAAATAAAAGCTAAAATTAATACATGAAAAAAAATATATGAATGTCGAAAACTAAAACTAATTTAAAATACAAAATTAAAACTGTTGAAGAATAAAAATTAAAATTACAAAGCAAAAAACAGGCATAAGCCAAAATCAAATAAAAAATAAAAATTATATAAATGACAAATATAAGTGATACAAATAAAAACTTAAAACTAAAAACATTCAAACGTAAAATAGTTAAAAAACTTTACTAATAAAAAGTTAAACGGAATAAAAAGTTAAATGAAAAACCACAAGAGTAAACCAAACATACCATGCTCACTTGACAGCCACAAAAAACTGAGGCGAAAAGGAGACAAGGTCAAACGGGAAATTTTTTTTTTTAATATGTAGGTATTCTAATTAATATAAAGGGGTAACAGCTAGAATCAATATTTAAACTGGAGTTCAAAACTTTAATGCACAAAGATTCGTAAATACGGAGGGAAGACGGGCATTTTAATGATTTAAGAATTTTAAAATTGTTAACAGAAATGTCAACCTTACACTTGATAGAATGATTTCTAATAGCAGACTGTTCCTTTTTCGATAAAACTTTCCCTGTCCTATGGCTAATACCCATATGGGAGCAAAATCTCGCCTGCAAGGAACGAACTGTACTGCCAACGTAGTTCCCCTGGGAACACCCAGGGCAGGTAAACAAATAAACAACAGAACAGCTCATAGCAGGGGGGATTTTGTCCTTACCTTGAATTTTTAGAAATCTACCGGAATAGAACGCGTTTTTCCTAATTTTATATATTATAAACTGTACCGTAATTCACTCTATACTCTTCCGAGTTTTATAGGTCATCCTTGGTATATATTCTTAACAATGAAATTAATTACAAATTTAAGCTTAAGCATGATATCTCGAACAAGATTTGCGCTCTTAAAAGCCAGTTGAATTCCTTAGTTTCATTTTGTGACTATGCGTGCATAGTGTCTAACATTCAAGTTTCCTCCCTTTCATATGTACGTTCTATTTCCCGGATTCATGACCGCAAGCTTTTTAAGTTAAACCTATCTCGCCCTTCTTTTTTGGATCCTGGTCAGGTCATAAGGAATTTATCTGATTATACCCTGTCAAAGAGTGAAAGTTTTCTCTAGTCTCTTGGCCTTAAGTATAAGTTTCCCAACTTGCGTTTTAAACCGGCTGATTTTTATTTTTATTTTGAAAGGATAGCCCATGATCTGAAAGCTCTTCCAACCGTTGATGCTAATGATTTTGGTAAGGTTAGACAACATATTTCCCAATTGTCCCATGAATTGTTTTCTAAAATTAAAGCTTTTAAGCTTTCCACAATTTTTCTGCATAGGGAGGACCGAGAAATTTTAAAAAGTTTGGGTGTAAATGAATCTATTGTCATTACTAAACCAGATAAGGGTAGTGGTGTTGTGGGTATGAATAAAACGGATTATATTCCAAAAATGCTTGATATTCTTTCTGATTCATTAAAATTTGCTAAGCTAGATGAACAGGCTCCTAAAATTATTCAGCGATTGGAAGACAAGGTTAACCGTGTTTTGCTTAAGCTTAAACAGGAATGTGCTATTAACTCCTCCACCTATGATGAATTGTACGTTTCAGGCTCTTATTTGGGCCTTATGTATGGTCTGCCTAAGGTTCATAAAGTCGGTGTTCCATTGCGCCCAATTTTAGCGTCTTATCCTTTGGCTAATTACAAACTTGCCAAATTTCTTGTCCCACTGTTATCATCATTTACCGTGAACTCGTACAGTGTTAAAGATAATATAGTTTTTCCTTTGCGTTGGAAATTAAGAAGTTTGATATGAATTCTTTGTTTATGACAAGTTTCGATGTATCTTCCCTCTTTACAAATGTCCCCTTGGATGAGACCATTGCAATTATTTTGAATAAAGCTTTTCCACAGCCGAATTCACTTTTTAACGGCTTTGGCAGAGCACAGTTTGAGCAGCTTTTGAATTTGGCAGTCAACCTGAGTCAAGGATAACTTTTTTAGTTTTCAAGGGGTAGTTTACTGTCAGCTGGATGGAGTGGGGATGGGGAGCCCCTTGGGTCCTGTTTTTGGGAATACTGTATTTTCATGTCGCATCTTTAGGAAAGGGCCTTCTGTGAGTGACCCCATCACCTTAAGCCCAAATTGTACAGACGTTATGTTGATGATACGTTTGCTTTATTCCAAACGGATAATCAATCAGTTCAGTTTCTAAGTTTTCTGAACACAGCATAAGACATTGTATTTACGCAGGAAAAGGAAGTTGAAGGTTCTTTTCCTTTCCTTGATGTTTTGGTCTCCAAATCTGGCTCGACCGTTTTAACTTCTACATACCGGAAGCCTACGTTTACGGGTTTGGGTTTTAATTTTTATAGTTTTTGCGATTTTAATTACAAATTAAGTTTCATTCGCACTTTGGTGGATAGGGCTTATAATATTTGCTCGAACTTTGCTCTGCTTCATAAAGAGTTTGAATTCCTTACTGATTTTTTCCTTAAAAATGGTTTTCCACGGGATCTTGTAGGAAGTATTATTGGTAAATTTCTTAATAATGTATATTCCCCAACCTTATCCCAACGTATGATGTTCCTAAGAATTGTAAATATCTTGTTTTACCTGATCTCTACCATTTTAACACTTGTGAAAAAGCAATTGTTGAGTGTCGTGAGGAAATTTTATTTTCACACTGATTTTAAGGTCGCTTTTGTAAATAATAATACCCTTCGATGTTTTTTCCGATGTAAGGATAAAATCCCCCCTGCTATGAGCTGTTCTGTTGTTTATTTGTTTACCTGCCCTGGGTGTTCCCAGGGGAACTACGTTGGCAGTACAGTTCGTTCCTTGCAGGCGAGATTTTGCTCCCATATGGGTATTAGCCATAGGACAGGGACATTCTATCAAGTGTAAAGTTCATATTTCTCTTAACAATTTTAAAATTCTTAAATCATTAAAATGCCCGTCTTCCCTCCGTATTTACGAATCTTTGTGCATTAAATTTTTGAACTCCATTTTAAATATTGATTCTAGCTGTTACCCCCTTTATATTAATTAGAATACCTACATATTAAAAAAAAAAATTCCCGTTTGACCCTGTCTCCTTTTCGCCTCAGTTTTTTGTGGCTGTCAAGTGAGCATGGTATGTTTGGTTTACTCTTGTGGTTTTTCATTTAACTTTTTATTCCGTTTAACTTTTTATTAGTAAAGTTTTTTAACTATTTTACGTTTGAATGTTTTTAGTTTTAAGTTTTTATTTGTATCACTTATATTTGTCATTTATATAATTTTTATTTTTTATTTGATTTTGGCTTATGCCTGTTTTTTGCTTTGTAATTTTAATTTTTATTCTTCAACAGTTTTAATTTTGTATTTTAAATTAGTTTTAGTTTTCGACATTCATATATTTTTTTTTCATGTATTAATTTTAGCTTTTATTTATTAGGCCTTGAAAATGGCTAGAGTTGCCCGAAACGTCGGCTGCAGCCAAATATAATGACTTTTTTGCTCTACGTCTTCGTTTTTATCCTAAATGTAAACCTAGGTCTCCTTAGGAGGGATCCTATTGCATATATATAATATATATATATATGATAACCATTCTGAGTTCATTCCCGTATATATATATATTTTGAGTTCATTCCCATATATATATATAATATATATATATATATATATATGAAAAGCAGAACCAACACAGCAAAAATTTTCGTTTATTTTTTGTACTTCAGACGTTTCGACAAATCTTTTGTCATCATCAGTGAATTATAAATCTTAAAACCTTAAAATAAAAATAAGAATAAATAATTAAAATTACATCAATATAAAGAAAATTAAAATCATTAAAATTAAATTAAATTAAATGAAAATTACCTCAACAACCAAAAACCTTATGTTACACTTGGGGTAGCGTGAAAAATGATGTTAAGTTGTTAGATTATGTTAGTTTAGGTTACTCTATATTCAAAGGAACATTGGGGTTTTGGGGGAGGCACTCCACCCTCTCATCTTATCATGCTTATCAACCTTATCACCCCCACTCCCCTTTTAGAGATTAAAATACTTGCTTTTTTCTTCTTTTTGCCTTCAGCCCCCTCACCCCTTTTCCCTCACTGGCAATGGTACTGGCACCCCTACACCTCTACCGTTTCGCGCCCATGCTACTAGAGAATATTTTTTTATGAGGTTCAAAATGATGTAGCGTAGCATTACTAGTCACCAGGTTTATGTTGAAAGACCTTTTTCAGATCTTCACTGTATATATTGAACCTATGAACGAAGAAAATGGTAAGAAATTGTCAGAAATGCGTTTTATTTGTTCGTGATAACAAAAATAAAATGTTAACTACAAAATTGTAAGTTAAAATATACTGTACTTTTAAATTTTTCTTTTCTCGGAAGTTTCTTCAGAATCCCAAGAAATACTTTATTTTTAATCATGAGCTTAATTTTCCATTAAACGATTGAAATCAACGTTTCCAATTTTAGATATGAATGTTTATATATTTTTGTAGCATTTGAAATATTAAAGCTACAAAAACGACATTTACTTTTAATTTTTTATCCTTCTTTTTTAAACATTTAAAAGCTAATAGCTACAGTAATATAAACACAAACGATAAGCGTAAGTATAGAACTGCATAGGTATGGATATAGAAATAAATTTATTCTGGTGCGGTATTGGTACAGTGGCGCTCATAAGTATTCGTACAGAAAAATAGTTCAGTTATATTCGTCCTTATTTTTTGTACCATGCAAAGGATAGTTATGAACAGTTTACCATTCGTCTGGAAAATTTCAACAAATAAAAACAATTAGTTTAACTCCAACATAATTATAATGTAAAACATCAAATACTTTTTGAGGAAAATAAAAATGTTAAAATGCAAAAGTTTTCGTACATTTATTTACAAAATTAATTAATACTCTGTGTCCACCTTATGCTTGGAGAATTTAAAATTTTTATCAGTAGTTAGCTATTTACTGATTAGAGACTTGACAATTCTGAATTCTAGAATTTTCTAGAGATTCTAGAGATTTCTAGAGATTTCGCCAACTTCTTTGATTAAATATGACAGAATACACAAACTGACAAATTCCCTGTTTTGTTTTATGTTTTATAGCCCCTAAGTTTGTTTAATACCGTTTGGTTTTGGCAAACGGCAAAATATACTGAGTTAAGGTTCTTTCAAATTTGTTTCTCAATTAGCCTGAGCACCGTACATATAATTCATGTAAATGTACTATGTACTGTACATGTACATGCATCGTTAATAAAAAGCTATAGAAAAGGGCTCCCATATTCTTCATTGCCCCGGGGCACTGAGATGTCTTAATTCGCCATTGACCGTACATCGTACTTGAAGGAAGAATGGTCTGCATGGAAGAGTTGGATGAAGAAAACTCTGCTCCGATAGGCGCACAAAGAAGTTCGTTTAAAGTACTCCAAGGATCATCAAAATGATGGATTTGCATTCTGGAAGAAAGTTCTCTGGACAGACGAGACCAAAATTGAATTATTCGGAAACAATGAGCAACCATGAGATTAGAGGATCGTTAATCGGTCCAAAAGTTTAAAGTGCAAAAGTTAGAATTTTGTGAAGCAAAATAGAAAACCATTATCTATTGACACTACAATTAATTTTACAGAGCGGTCTTTCTATCGATTGAATATGAAGAAAGGTTGCCTATTTAATTCTCTTAATACCTTTAATTTCCTAATTAAAAGAAATACGGAATAAATTTACTTATTATCGGACCTTTTCTGCTCATATTTTTAATTTAGTTTAATAACAGCGAGTGCTTTGTACAATTTTCTTGAATTTAAAGACGACAGTGTACCGTGAAGTTTACTTTTTATGAAGCAGAGACGAAGCTTGGGAAATTCTTGAGAAGGGTGGTTGTTTCTGCTGTAACGTTGAGGCTGTTTTATGCTTTTTGTTGCTCTCTCTCTCTCTCTCTCTCTCTCTCTCTCTCTCTCTCTCTCTATATATATATATATATATATATATATATATATATATATATGATGCAAACCCACAAGCAAAAAGAAAATGATTCCAAGGCCCTTCGTGTATTCAGAAGTATCAGGTTGTAACATACATTCTGCTCGATTAGAAAACGGACGATAGATAATAGAATAACCTCAAGATAATGTGAAATAGTTTTAGAAATGTTGCAAAATACACGCGGCAACAGGTTCGCACAGGTTTTATCATGGTACAGAATGACTTAGGCTAGTGTAGGATTAGGCTAATGAATATTTTCTTTGGTGTTTTTCATACAGTTACAACGCCACCCCTACGATATTACAGTAATTGAAAAAACATGGAGCCCACGAAAGAGCATATTCGACATGTGATGCTGTATGAGTTCCATGAAGGATCTAATGCTAGTGAATCCGCAAGAAACATTCAAAGAGTTTATGGAAATGATGATGTGAGCGAATGGATGTGTAGGCGATGGTTTGAGAAGTTCAGAAATGGAGACCAGTCTGAAAGATTATCAACGAACAGGACGACCAAATGAGTTAGATGAAGAGTTGCTGAAAGCAACAGTGGAGGAGAACCCAATGGTAACTGTAAGCGAACTTGGCCTGCAACTCGGCGTTAGCCATATGACCATTCATCGTCATTTGAAGCTGTTAGGAAAAGTAGTGAAGGTTGGAAAATGGGTTCTGCATGATTTGTCACAAGCGAATTTTCAACATCGAATCGATATCTGCACATCACTGCATTCTCGGCAACTGCAGGCACCCTTTTTGAATCGGATCGTCACTGGGGATGAAAAATGGGTCCTCTATAACAATATTAAGCGTCGACATCAGTGGCTTAGCCGTGAAACAAAGCCTGAACCTCAGCCAAGGAATGGACCCCATTCAAAGAAAATTTTGCTCTGCGTTTGGTGGGATATGCAAGGAATTATTCATTTTGAGCTTCTGCCAGATAACCAAACAATCACAGCTGAACTCTACTGCCAACAACTCCAACGATTGAAGATGGCATTACAAGAAAAACGTCTGCATTAATTAATCGCAGAGGTGTTCTATTCCACGAGGATAACGCGCGTCCCCACACTGCTCGAATCACCACTGCCCAATTGGAGGCATTTGGTTGGGAAAAAATGCCTCATCCACCTTATTCTCCGGACATCGCACCTTCAGACTACCATTTATTCAAAAGTCTGCAACACCACCTAGATGGACAAAAGTTGCAATCCAGGGAAGCTATCGAAAACGAAGTGATCGCTTTTTTAACTCGAAACCAAGGGATTTCTTCGAACGTGGCATAAAAAAACTTTTCTACAGTTGGGAGGAGGTTATAGAAAAAGAAGGGAATTATACTGATGATTAATTTGTCATTATGTCCTTTAATTTTTGTTCTGAATGAACTAAAAATCGAGCAGAAAATATGTTACAACCTTATACATATCGTCAAGGAAAATCCCCTGAAGAGGTGTACTTCTGATTACTCGAAAAGCTTTGGAATCATTTTTCTTTTTCCTTGTGGGTTTGCATCATTCATTAATTTCACGTGTTTAATTGTGAAACTCATCCCATATATATATATATATATGGAGAGAGAGAGAGAGAGAGAGTTACAAGGAGTTACAAGGAAAAGAAGCACCTCAAAAGGCCTTGCGGCCCATACCGAGGAGGTACCAATGGCAACGGGTGCCAGGGAAAATTTTTAACACCCTCAAATAGTGTGCAAGATTTGGTCTAACCTTTTCTTAAAATGATCCACAGAGGAACTGTTCACAACTTACGAAGGTAACCTGTTCCACGTGTCACAGATCTTATAGGTAAAGTAATTCCCACACACACTAGTCCTAAACCGCTTCAAATCTAACTTCCAACCATTGTTGCGAGTTGGGTTATCATTTAAACTAAACATGCTTCTAAAATCGACATCGTTGAACCCGCGTAAGAACTTGAAAACCTCGATCAGTTGACCGCGCAGCCTCCGAGTTTCCAGCGAAAACAAGTTCAGGGCGCGTTAGCGTCGATTGTAGCCCAAATGCCTAACTAACGGAAGGGATTAACTTTGTGGCCCTCGCCTGCACTCGCTCCAGCCTCTCAATATCTTTCCTGAGGGTGGGCGACCAAAACTGCACAAAATATTCCAGGTGCGGCCGAACCAGGGAATTGTACAGAGAGAGCACAATCTCCTTGTCCCGAAACTGAAATTGCCTCCTGATATAACGTAACAGCTTCTGGGCTTTCTTTTCAACCTCTATGCACTGTTTGGTAAATTTGAGGTCGCTGCTAATTAGCACACCCAAGTCCTTTTCCAAATCAGTCGCCTGGATATTACTCCTCAACATTGAGTAGTCCGACTTGGGATTGGCATAGCCAGTGTGCATTACTTTGCATTTACCCAAGTTAAACGGCATTTGCCATTTTTCGGACCACTCTCCTATCCTACCTAGGTCCGCACGCAGTTCCTCGATCGCTTCGGGCGTCCCAACATTGACCCCAAGCTTGATGTCATCAGCGAATTTGGCGATCCGACTGACGATGCCACCGTCGATACCATTTACGTAAATGATAAACAACAGTGGCCCCAAAATGGAACCCTGACGAACCCCACTAGTGACCGAGGCCCAACCCGAACTAACCCCTTTAATTACAACCCTCTGCCGCCTATTCTTCAGCCAGTTTTCAATCCACCTACCTACTTCCCCACCGATACCCAGCGCGCGCACTTTCGCCATTAGCCGGCGGTGAGGTACCTTATCAAAGGCTTTTTGAAAGTCGAGATAAAGTATATCAATCGCCCTACTCTTATCATACTCACCCAACATGACGTGGAAAAACTCGAGAAAGTTGGTGAGACACGACCTATGCCGTCTAAACCCGTGTTGGAGTCCCCAAGCAGCTTGTAGGAATCCAAATGGTCAACGATCCTATCGGCTATTATCCCCTCTAATAATTTACCAACAGGTGAAGTGAGACTAATGGGACAATAGTTCCCTGGACTTTCGTGATCCCCTTTCTTAAAGATAGGGGTCACGTTGGCTTCCCTCCAGTCACCAGGCACCTGGCCCGTCTCCAACGATTTGTTGAAGACTGTAGCCAGGTGGGGAGCCACCTGGTCGCGCACCTCCCGCAACTCTCTGGGGAGAAACTGGTCTGGCCCAGGAGCCTTAAACGCGCTCAGTTTGTCTATTCTATCGGCAACGACTGTCGCGGTACATCGAACACTATCCAGGCCAGCACCTTCGTGCCTCACACCTGGCTCGGGGATGATGCGGGTGTCCTCCCTGGTGAACACTCCCGCAAAGTACTCATTAAGCACATTGGCGAAGTCCGCGTCGGAGGTCCGCAGAACGCCGCTTCGGTCCTTTAATAGGCTTTCTACTATTAACATAACTGAAGAACTCCTTAGGGTTCCCCTTGCAGAGGCTTGCCACCCGTAGTTCTTCATTACGTTTCGCTAGTCTAACCTTCGCCTTCACTTCCCTACACAGGCGGACATACGCTTCAGCGTTCTCATGGGAACGATTGGCCTTCGCCCTCCTATACGCTACTTTCCTATTTCGGATAGCCGAAGCGATGTCACAATTGAACCACTTAGGCTGCGTTGAAGCAGGGGTGACCGGTTTTGAGGGTATGGCAGCAGACTGCAGCACCATAAACTCGTCCCGGAATGCACTCCACACTCGCTCAACATCGCCGCCGCCCTCTAACCCCATCCCACCTACGCTATCCCTGGGGATAACAAAGTCCGCCCGCCGGAGATCGAGCTTACTGCCTCTCGAGTTACTACGCTTCACCCGAGGGACGCACACACGGAACCTAATCGGACCGTGATCACTCCCGCCCAACGATTCGTCAACGGTGAGGCCAGTGACGAGGTTGTCTTCGGTCGTGAATACTAAGTCTAGAACGCTTTCTCCTCGTGTAGGCTCATTGACCCACTGAGTGAGGAAGTTCTCATCAACAAAGTCAACTAGCCTCCTCCCTTCAGCATCAGCAGTCCTGTCTTCCCACTTTATGCCGCGACAGTCGAAGTCTCCTAAAACTACACACACCCTATCCCCTAGGAGAGAGAGAGAGAGAGAGAGAGAGAGAGAGAGAGAGAGACTTATTGAACAACGAGAATATTTTTTGATTGACATATTCGCAAAGAGTAAAATGCACTTGAAACATACTTTGTCATTCTGCAGGGAAAATAACATTTAATGGGAACAAAAGCGTGATACACTTTCTGTAGAATGATCATGATTGTACGGATGAGATGAAAAGATGAAATGCACATGAAATTTTTTATTACCCTGTCGGAACTGTAACTTTACCATAATAATGTTTCATTTACCTTTACACGTATAATTAATAAATTTATCAATATAAAGATGCCAAAGACAAAGGAGAGAGAAGCAGAGAGAGCGCAGATTCATTTACTCTCCAAGCAATACATACGCCACCCTCCCGTCCAACACCACTCACCGTTAATTAACAGACACAATGATATCAAGTGCAGCTCACCAGTATTCACAACGGCCCACCCAATGACACCAAACAGGAACCGTCAAAATCTTCCAGAAAACGTCTATTATCCAAGAGAAACCTAGCACCAAGATTTTTAACCGTTTAAATTTATTATTTAGTAATATACATTATACAAAGCCTGTACACTGACCATGCCGATGCAAATTGCAATACATATACAATTTACCTTCGGAAACGAGCACAAATATCATATGTCTAACGAAAACAAACTTCAATAAATGCAAAAAAGGCTGTGAAAACTTCATTAAATACACTGAAATAGCAATAAATGGACTACAACATATACAGAGTGGCGGCATTTGCAAGAAAAGGAAGAGGCTGTTAAATTGAAACAGCACAGTCAAAATTCTTATTTTAGAAGTAAAGGAACTGAACCAAATTATTATGAATGTGTACAAACCACAAAACACTACAAAAAGTTAATTCCATGTCATTACAAATGAACTAGAAAACATTTTTTAAAATCCCAGCAACAAATATTTTAATTTGTGGGGATTTTAACTAGTAGTATGCTCTAATTTGGCTCGACAAAAATGGATCAATTTGAGAAGTTCCTCACCTTCCTTTATGAGGCTTCACGGTATTTCATGAGAGATATGTGTAGGTAAAAAAAAGAAAACAAGAAAACAAGCAGAATGGAGCAATTTAAGAAATTCCTCCCTCGGTTCCTTAGTGAGGTTTCATGGTCTTTCATGAGAAATATTAAAAAAAAAACAAAAAAAACAGACAAACATTCTCGAGGCCGGGGTTAGGTTAACCTAACCTGAGATTGATTTGAGTAAGGAAAAAAATTCATGGCTCTTTTTACACCGTTCTGCCGCGTGCCGCCAGCGTTCCGGCAAGTCCGGTTTCGCGGTCCCCGTTAGTTTTAAAGCTTCTACAAGCGGTCGTGCAGAAGATGCATTTCTGGTGAATCAGGTTTCTGCTGATATATATATATATATACTAGTAAATGGAAACAACGTATATATTATGTATAAAAGAAGAACTGGAGTGTTTGACAAATAGCAAAGATTTAAGCTTTCTTTAACGCCGACCATGGCCTTATGGCAACATGATCTTGAAATATGAGCTTTGCAATCTGAATATTAGAGATTATTTTGGCCTAAATAGGAAAAACCTTAAAATAAAATTCCATAATACACGAAAGACAACCTACCTAATTGACCTATGCGAAGACGTGTAAGGTCTCAAAAAATACAGAAGTCCCTCAAAATAATTTTTTGCCAAATGTGTGTAGGTTCATCGACTCGCTTTAATACAATAATTAATGCCGATACCACACAAAATAAAATTAAAATAAATACAGTTAACTCAAAAAAATGTTTTGTTCTAATATTTGTATTATGAAATAGATCCATAACAAAATATATATATATATTACAATCCGGTAAAATTCATATAGTAACAAGGTAACATTATCATTATGATCAGCAAATATTATCATTATTATCATCAATATATATATATATATATATATATATATTAATTGCTTCACTTAATGAGGCAACAGTGGGGTGTTGTATAGATAACACAAGGATAAATAACTTAGTTTATGCCGATGATATGGTGTTAATAAGTCCCTCTGTTAAAGATCTGCGAAGTGTATTCGCAGAAACATGATATTCTTTTTAATGTTACAAACACTAAGGTTATACAATTTCATCCTGAAAGTTGTAATCAGCCAGCTGATATAAGGTTTAAAATGAATGGTGAAGTAATTGAGGAAGTACAAGAGTTTAAGTATTTGGGTCAAACTATTACCAGCTACTTGAGTGATGACTCTGATATAAGAAAACAATCTCGAAGTCTGTGTGCTAAAGCGAATATGACCATAAGGAACTTTCGATTCTGTACAAGTGAAGCTAAAGACACTCTCTTTCGTACTTTCTGCAGTAATATATACGGACAGCAACTGTGGGTGAATTATAAAAAAGGTTCTGGCAGAACTCTAAATTTGCTGTACAACAGGTCTTTTAGACTCTTACATAAATTACCCCCGAGATGCTCAGCTTCACAAATGTTTGCTACCCGCAATGTCCCAAGCTTCCCGGAGGTAACAAGACGTGCTCAACACAGTCTAATGCAAAAAATTAAAAAATCAACCAACCCGATCATCCAAGCTATCCATGAGTCCTGCCATTTATCCTCTAAGCTATGGACTTCTTGGTACGAAAACGTCTGTCTGTAGCTCCACTTAACTTCGACAGTGCAGTATTATTTCTAATCAATTGTATATATTTCTATCCTGAACTGTCATTGCATTAATAATATTTGTCATATGGATTATAGTCTGCCAATAAACCTTTTCATTTTCATTTTCATTTTCATATATATATATATATATATATATATATATATATATATATAATATATATTATATATATATATATATATATATATATATATATATATATATATATAATATGTAATATGTATACATGTATGTATACACCAGGACAAGGGGGGCACACAGGAAGACCAGGAGCAGGTAAAAGTGCTACCTGCTCTAGCTGATGAATTTATGTTAACGCAAGAAATAACAGAAAACACAAGAAAAAACAACCGCCTAGATTTGTTATTTACAGACAACAACAACCTAACTGAAATGTAGAAATATCCCCAACTATGATATCGGACCACAACATCATTAAAATAACAACCAATATAAAAGCAAAGGAAAGGAAAGAACACAAACAACAGAAAGAAGCAAATTCGAAATTTTTAATTTTCACTCCAAAGCTATAAACTGGGAAGATGTTGCATCCAGCATGGAAGTAATAGATTCGAAAACCATTTTCGAGGCGAAGACGACGGAAGAAATGCTAATGACTTTAGAGGAGAAGACGTTAGAAATTGTGAAAAGAGAAGCAGGTTCGAGAGACAAAAGAGATCATTGTTCCGAAAGAGAAAAAGAGTGACTGCAAAATTAAGTAACTGTAAAGATAACAACATTATAAAAATATTAAATGATAAACTGCAGAATATCGATGACGTCATACAGGAACTAATTGAAAAGCATAAAAAAGAAGACGACGCTCTTGAAGCGATAAAGGTTAACTCAAAATACTTCTAGAAATTTTCCAAAAGAAAGTCCAAAAACAATGCGAGTATCGGACCTTTGAAAAACGAGAACAGTGCTTTCTCTGATGATCTAACAGAAGTATCTGAAATATTAACAGCTCAATACGAATCATCTTTCAGTATCCCAAAAACTGACAAACTGGTACGCGATAGAAACGCGTTCTTTGAAGAAGAATTACAACGGGAAAGTATAACGGACTTCGACTTTACGACAGATGATATCACAGAAGCTATACGGAAAATAAAAACACACTCGGCGGCAGGACCGGATAAATGGAATGCCACACTGATCAAAAACTGCAAGAATGCAATCGCTGAGCCCCTATATTGGATATGGAGACGATCACTAGGCACGAGAGAAATACCAGGCATCCTGAAGAGTGCGAACATAATCCCAATATATAAAGGAGGAGATCGATCCGAGGCTAAAAACTATAGGCTAGTGTCGGTTACATCTCATCTCACTAAAATATTTGGGAGAAAAGTTAGACAGAAAACCTATGACTTTTTGGAAACTCAGAAAAAATTCAATGACAACCAACATGGGTTTCGGTCAGGCAGATCATGCTTACCACAACTAATGGAACACTACAACGTTATTGATGCACTTGAAAGTAGTGAAAACTATGATATAATATACACAGACTTTGCCAAAGCGTTCGACAAGTGTGACCATGGAATCATAATACATAAACTGAAGTACATGGGAATAACAGGAAAAGTAGGGAAATGGATGTATAATATCCTTAGTGAGCGGCGGCAAGTCATTACAGTACAAGGAGTATCTTCATCAGAATCAGAGGTCCTCAACTCAGTACCACAAGGAACACTATTAGCTACACTATTCTTCATAAAAATCATGCTAACTGATATAGATGAGGACGTTACCAGAGACAGCACAGTAACATCCTTTGCGGATGACACAAAGATCAGTAGAAAAATAGGAAACCCAAAAGATATAGGATCTCTACAAACCGACTTGAACAGAATCTACAAGTGGACGGAAGACAACAATATGAAGTTTAACACTGAGAAATTTCAGCTGTTAAGGTACGGAAAAAGAGAAGACCTGAAATCCATGGAATATTATACCCCAAATGGACAGGAAATTCAGAGAAATTCTAGAGCAAAAGATTTAGGAGTTGTAATGACTGGTGATGCGAAATTTGAAACACAAAATAAGATAGCAGCAAACAGAGCAAAGAGAATAACGGGACAGATATTGAGAACCTTTAAACGAAGGGGTAGGAATGTAATGATTTCTTTACTGAAAACACTGATCATACCCAAATTGGAATACTGCTCGGTCCTAACATGCCCATAGAAAAAAGTAGACATTAGACAGCTAGAAGGGATTCAGAGAAGCTTAACAGCCAAGATCAAGGGGTGCAAAGAACTAAATTACTGGGAAAGGTTACGCGAACTAAACCTATATTCACTGGAAAGAAGAACAGAGATACACCATTATTTACACTTGGAAAATAATGGAGAAACTAGTCCCTAATCTTACTCTGAACCCTGTAACTCCCCAAACAACGGTGGAAAGTAGAAAAGGAAGACTGTGTCGTGTTTCCAAATTAAAGGCTAGACAGGGAACATCCTTAACCCTGAAAGAAAATAGTTTTGTTGTGAGAGGACCAAAACTGTTTAATCAGCTGCCCAAAGACCTAAGGAACACGAATGGTGTTGCAATAGACATCTTCAAAAGAAGATTAGATGCCTGGCTCAGAACAAACCCCGATGAGTCGGGCGTACCTGGGTATATGAGGTGCAGAGTACAAGAAACCAACTCACTGCTTGACCAGGCCAACTCGAGAGAAGGGGTGACAAGCTTGACCTTCGTCAAATGAGGAATCATCGCGCGGAACCTACCTCGCTGTGAAAAAAGTATTTTATGGAGAGGTCTGAAATTTTCATGATGGCTTATCAATAGATTGAGGTAAAAGTTTTGTAAATTTTGGAAGTGTGAACTGCATATTTTTGAAGTTATTGATGTTCAAATCTCAAGGCGTTTTTTTTGGGCCACCCGATATATATATATATATATATATATATTATATATATATATATACTCCACCTTAGACCTACAGTTTAACGTGGAATCCGAACCACACCCCATCAGCAGCACAGCGTCTTAACCACTAGGCCACCTAGGGTACCCACTTATCTACCAACCACTTTCTTTATTGTGTGGAAGGATGAACAGCTGGGTTTTGCTGTGGGCTGGCTGCCGTCGGGTCTCGAACCCGGAGCTGATGGATTCGTAGTCAGCGACGCTAACCACTACACCACTGAGGCGCATATATATATATATAAGAAGAATTACGGCATTTGGAAGTGTGAAGTCCATGGTGTAATGGTATCGCGTCTGACCGGCAATCGGAAGATCCCGGGTTCGATTCCCAGGTGGTTACTTCATTTTTTCATTTGTTCTGTTTTCTCTCTCTCGTCTTGCGCGGAATATCTCCTATACAAGCGTCGTTCTTTACGTTATTTATACTGCGTGTTCTTTGCAGTTGAATGTATATAATGTTACGGCATGCGGGAGGTGCCCCCTTGGGGCATTGGTTTCTGCGAGTATGTAGAAGAATTACGGCATTTGGAAGTGTGAAGTCCATGGTGTAATGGTATCGCGTCTGACCGGCAATCGGAAGATCCCGGGTTCGATTCCCAGGTGGTTACTTCATTTTTTCATTTGTTCTGTTTTCTCTCTCTCGTCTTGCGCGGAATATCTCCTATACAAGCGTCGTTCTTTATTATTTATACTGCGTGTTCTTTGCAGTTGAATGTATATATATATATATATATATATATTGTGACGTCACCTGCGCAAACCCTCAAAAATGTTCTTCAAATGCAGAAACAGGTTCCTGTAACCCAAATTTATACTAAATGAATATATACTTAATTAAGCTACCGACGAAGGTTGTGGAAAAGAAAAAGTATTAATAAAGATGGATAAAAAAAACAAAAGATAAGAAGAAACACTTATTTGTTATCGTCACTGGTGATTTAAAAGTGGCGAAACAAAGTACAGCAGCGGTCAATAAGGCGAACAAAGTGCTAGGTTTTATAGCTAGTAATTTTGAGTACAAATCATGTGATATTATTGTTCCTCTTGATAAATCATTAGTTGGACCCCATTTCGAGTACGCGATCCAATTTTGGAATCCGAATATGAGCAAAGATACAGATAAAATCGAAAGAGTTCATAGACGAGCAACTAAGATGATTCCGTCGCATAGGTCGAAGTCGTATGAGGATAGGCTTAAGGAGTTAAAATTGACTACACTCGAGACTAGGAGGCTAAGGGGTGATCTGATCCAGGTTTTTAAAATTATGAATGGGTTTGATAACGTAAATAGAGAGAGCTTTTTCGAAATATCACAATATAATAGACCAAGAAATAATGGGTTTAAGTTGAAAAGTAGAAGGTTCGAGACAGCAATTGACAAAAACTTTTTTATGCATAGAATAGTAAATAGCTGGAATAGTTTGCCTGTAGAAGTAATTAGTAGCACGTCTATAAACATGTTTAAAAATCGATTAGACGCACATGCTGATAGAGTGGGTATACTTTAAGGTAGAAAAATTGAGGTTTTTTGGTTCGGAACCCACGTAAAATTGTAGGTCCCCTCCGCCACCATCTAAACCGTTAATATATATAAGAAAATGCAACGGGCCCAATACAGAACACCCTGAGGAACGCCGTTCTCTACATTAGCCCAAAACGACTCCGTTTCATCAACGACCACCCTGTGTTCCCTACCTCGCAACCACTCTTCTATCCAAGTTATTACTACACCCCTGATTCCATGAGCCTTAGTTTATTAATGAGTCTTTTGTGCGGTACGGTGTCAAACGCTTTTTAAAATCTAAATACACTACATCTACCGCCCGATGACTATCGTAAACTTCAACCACGCTTTGAGAAAATTCTAAAAGATTAGTTAAGCAAGATTTGTTTCGCCTAAAACCGTGCTGCATATCTAATCAAGTTATGCAATTCTTAGTGTTCGACTATACGATCCCTAATTATTGATTCCAGTAGCTTACCTATAACAGACGTTAAACTGATTGGCCTATAATTTCCCGCCGCACCTTTATCGCCTTTCTTAAAAATAGGTGTTACATTTGCTAACTTGAAATTATCTGGTACGCCGCACCCCTCAGAAAGAGACGCATTAAAAATCTTTGTTAGTGGCACAACAATGCTTTCTTTTAATTCTTTTAGTTTTATGGGATATATGGAATCTGGCCCCGGTGGTTTACGCATTTTCATTTTATCAATAGAGTGCATTACCTCCCTTTCACTAACCACAATATTATCTAAAGTATTACCATTATCAAAAAGTATTATGTCTATGACAGTAGGAATATTCGTTACATATTTTATTGTAAAAACTGACGTAAAAAATTCGTTTAGCAAGGTAGCCATTTGTTTGTTTTCAGGAACTAGCTCTCCGTTAAAATTTTTCAATGTTTCCAAGACACTTTTCACTGGATTCCTATTACTGACGTATTGAAAGAATCGCTTGGGGTTTTCTTTGCCGTCACGAGCTATGGAGATTTTAAAATCGCGCTTGGCTTTTTTATTGCACTTTTCGCTTCACACCTTAGAGATATGTAGTTGTTTCATAACCACAAATTGTCTTTATCGCACTTTTGTAGCCTATAAGCCCTATCTCTACTCTTTATAATATTCCCTACTCTTGAAGTAAACCACAAGGGTTTGTTGTTTACTTTCGACGTTTAATCTTCTACTGTACCTATTCCTCATTTTCAGTCCTAAATACTGTTTCAAACGATTCCCACATTAGTTTTGCGTTGGAGATTCCCATTACTTTTTAACAATTGACGTGTGACAACTCATTTCTAAATTAGAAAAGTCTGCACGCAAGAAATTAGGAATTTTAGTCGAGTTAGTTGGTTTCGAGTGACTTACTGAGAGGAAAAACTCTACCATATTGTGATCGCTATTGCTTAACGGTTCTATTACTTGAAGATCCGTGATTAGCCTATCATCCGTAGTTATTACTAAATCTAAAATACTGTCCAACCTCGTAGCTTCCCCAACCTTTTGAAAAAGAAAGCTATCCTCGAGAAGATTAACTAAACGATTACCTGCGTCTCCCTGCATTGTATCGTAATTCACGTTGGCGCAATTAAAGTCACCCATAACTAATGCCTGCTCACTACCTATTATTCTCTTTAGATCACGATATAACGCTTCGTCCGTATCAGCTGTTTGAGTAGGGGGTCTATATATAACGGCAACAACAGGTTTGAAATCGTTCAATTTAACTTCTGCTATAGTCGAATCTATCGGTTCTGGAATTGTGTGCTTCACTTCGATAACTTTCGCAATATTATCTTTCATATACAACATGACCCCGATCCTCGCCTACCTATTCTGTTTTTAACAAAAAGTCTATAACCTCTAATTCCATATTCCCCTACAAAGTCACGTGTTTCAGTGCTAAGCCACAATTCATTTACACCAATTAAATCATAGTCTTTACAAGCAATTAAAGAAAAAAATTCGTTTATTTTATTTCGTAGGCTATGAGCATTTAAGGATAGAACCTTCAAATTGTTTGTAATTGCGATACCTTCGCGAGCGCAAGGGAAAATTGAGGAAATTACGCTGGGACCGTTCGAGTTACGGCAGCCTGAAAAGAAGAAATAGTATTATGAAATAGTCTTCCTAAACACGCAGCTCCAACGTCATTAAGATGAAGTCCATCTCCGAGGAACAAGTCCCTCCTGCCGTAGAAACTGTTCCAAAAATTCACAAAATGCACTCCTTCCTGTTGGCAAATAGACTTTAGGTTATTGTTGATATAGGTCACCTTGCTGTAGAACTCGTTACGTTGGATCATTCGAGGAAGTATACCTGTTAAAACAATCTTATTAGTTTTTTCCTTTAGTCGCTGTAGTAAGTCCTTGTACCTAGCCAGCAGCTTTTCCGAGCTCGAATTTAAAACGTTATTAGTACCGACATGAATAACATACGTTGTGTCCTCAGAGGTTCCATCTGTAAAATGGTCAACACTATTAGTTATATCCTCCACCTTTGCACCAGGGTAGCAGTAACGGCGCCTACGACGAGGGTTTCTCCCACAGAATTCCTCGAGCTGCCCTCGAACAATGGAATCGCAAACGAGTCTATTTCCGGTTCATCAGCATCTTCGAAACCTAAAACACAAAACTTATTGTTTGTTATTAATGGTAGACATGTCTTAGGTTTTCACGTATGGGGTTCCATTACGCACTTGAACGAAGGATTGGGAACTAGTGGAAGAGAGAGGGCTATGAGTACTATTTATATTATTAGTAGAAACTGAGGCAGGAGGAGTCGTAACTGAAGTCTCAAGAGATTCTAATTTTGCCGTCAGGAGCATCACCCTTTCTTCAAGCCTCACTCTGGCCTCCCTATCACGTTCTAACTCGTTCCTGAGCACTTCCATGCTTGAGCACCACCTACAAACTAACTGTTCATTATTATTAGTCAAAGTAAACGCGTAAGCGGCTAATTTCCCTTCAGAGCGACTGCAAGTACTTGATGGGGGTGACGTGCTATTAATTAATAAAAAAAAACAAAAAAAGACGAGCGGTTGGAAATTAATAAATTACAACGTAGGTGTACCGCGTGCTTATTGTGCCGTCACCTGCGCAAGCCCGCAAAAATGTTCTTGAAACGCAGAAAAAGTTCTTGTAATACAAATTTATACTTAATGAATATATATTTAATTAAGCTACAGACGAAGGATCTGTAAAAGAAAAAGTATTAATAAAACTTATCTGTCCGCTATTCGACCGACTTTTTTCTTTCCTTTTTTCCTTTATCCCACGGTGGATGACCACACCCTACTTGATGATCCCCGTAGCAAGGCAAAATGAACCTTATTAAACGACGTTTTCTAAAAGATTCGAAAAACAAACAAGGCAAGCCACATACACTAGCCTTGGTTTAATCAAATAATGTATTAATGAATAAAGTCAATAAATGAAATATATTCGCTCATGAATGAATAGTAACACGAGATAATTTAGTTAAGAATGCACCAAACACTATTTTTTTAAAGACACTTCAACGAAAACCACTTACTCAATTGGTAACACAGGACACTCGATAAAACACGCCTGTTCACAATGAAAGACTGATCACTTATATATATATATATATATATATATATATATATATATACACACTCTATATATATATATATATATATATATATATATATATATGTATATATATATATATATATATATAATGTATATACAGTACAGGGCTATTTAAATTGATTCATCCGATTTCAACTGAGAATACTTCCGTACCTATCAACCATGCATCAACTGGGCATACACCACATGAAAGAGGAAATCTTCGAGTTTTACAAGATCACCGCGAGAGGGCTCCAAAGTCACGCCGTGGTCTAGCCTAGCAACAAACAGTCAGTGTGAAAATGGCGTCCGCACAGCAGAAGGCGTTTTGTGTGTTGCAGTTTTCGAGCTGTAAATCGGTAGTCACAGTGCAGCGTGAGTTTCGTCGACGTTACAGAACAGATCCACCGGGTGCTCAGAGCATCCGTCGGTGGTATCGGCAGTTCGAGGAAACATTCGCATTGTTACTGCCGTAGAGTCAGTGACAACGGACATGCTGGAGCGAGTATGGGAGGAATTCGACTATCGTGTCGACGTTGCTCGTGTAACTAGGGGAAGTCACATAGAGCATTTATGAGGTGAGAGACAAAATTTGGACAGTTTTTTTTTTGGTTGATGTATCACAAATCACTCTGTATTTGTAACATTAAAAAATATTCTCATTTGAAATCAGGTGAATCAATTTCAATAACCCTGTTATATATATATATATATATTATATATATATATATATATATATATATACACGAGGGTAATTCAATAAGTATCCGCACTTTTTAGTTTCAGAATTTTATTTTCACATCTGATAGATTATAAACACATCGCTTCTGAAAATAGTCTCCCTGTTTCTCAATACACTTGGTCCAGCGATTTACAAGCTTCCTAATGCCATCACAAAAGAATGTTTTTAGCTGTGTGCGTAGCCAGTCATGCACCGCCTCCTTCAGGTCATCATCGCCTTGGAATCGCTGACCTCTCACAGCGTCTTTTAGTGGTCCAAACAGGTAAACATCCGAAATTGCTAGGTCTGGACTGTAGGCTGGATGGTCGAGAACTTCAAATTTAAGTTCTTGAATGCATTTTCTAGTCTGTGCAGCGGTATGAGGGCGCGCATTGGCGTGTAACAGAATAACACCTTCCGACAATCTCCCTCTCCGTTTTGTGCGAATTGCTTGCTTTAACTCATTCCGAAGCATGTCAGAATACGATGCACTTGTTATTGTAGTTCCACGCTCTGGATAATGTTCAAGGATAGAGCCTCGTGTATCCCAAAACAGTGTTAGCATAACTTTACCTGCTGACGGCTGCACTTTGAACTTCCTTGCAACGGGAGATGGATGCTTCCATTGCATGCTCTGTCGTTTGCTTTCTAGCTCATACGGGTGGATCCAGGTTTCATTTCCAGTGATAATGCGCTCCAAAAAGTTTTCACCTTCATTTTGATACCGTGCCAAAAGACGAGAGCAGACGTCCATACGATTACGCTTGTGCTCTTCTGTCAACTGTTTGGGCACCCATCTTGCACAAACCTTGTGAAAGCCAAGAATGTCATGAACTATCGAATAGGCTGACCCTTGACTGATGTCTAATGAAGATGCAATTTATTTTATTGTTAATCTTCTGTCATCGAAAATCATGGCTCTAGCTTCTTCCTGCTTGTCACCACTGGTTGATGTTGACGGTCGTCCTGAGCGCTGAGCATCTGTCACACACGTCCGACCTTCCTTGAACATTTGAATCCACTCGTACACACTTCGCCGTGGTAATGCATTATTCCCATACTGCGCACATAAACGCGTGTGAATTTCAGCTCCTTTCACACCTTCTGCCCACAAAAAACGAACCACTGATCTCTGTTCTTCCAGAGTAAAAATTGAAAGCGGCGCAGCCATGCTTACTACTCGTACGATATGTGACAGCTACGAGTAGCCTAAACAAGCCTATGCTGTTGCTAGCCTAAATAAGCCTATAGATCTCAGTTTGACTCGTTATTACGAGTATATATTATATATACTATATTATCACTAAAACAAAAAGTGCGGATACTTATTGAAGTACCCTAGTATATGTGAAAATGAACAATGAATAATTCCTACATTCATGTAGTTCTTGTATTCATTCATGTAATTCTTATGTTCATTCGCATTCTTCGTATATTTATATAATCCTTATATTCTTATTCATGTATTCATTTTTCATATCAAGTCCAAAATCGTGTAGCACTGGCACAAGTTTCGATAAAATTTTGATTTGCTTTCTATTTTATGATTGGTGAATTATTTCTTTTTAAACAACTTGATCATTTTTGTAAACTAAGCTTAATAATGTATTCTTGTTCATTTCCTGTATACATTCTCTTTTCGTTGTAAAAGATGAGGTCATGTCCTGCTTAACGTTTAATTTTTAATCATAAGCCTTTCATTTTGGCCTATGTGCATGTTTGTTTGTAATTCGTGATGGGAAGGCATTTTTCAATTTCCATTTTTAGTTAACTCAGCAGATCATGATAACATCAGATCTGTCAATATGCGGTTTAAAATAAAAATATGGCTTCCTCTTGATTAACGATCTAGACATTGATACAGCAAAAATATTTGTTTTGTTTTAAATATTTTGCAAAGTAGATCAGCCTATTGAAAATAAAAAAATAAAAATGAAAAAAAAATCAGCTTTAAATAATAATGATGTCAGTAAAAAAATCACTATAAAACCCCATAAAATTTCTCCAATGTTCATTCTGACTAGACTGACCTAACTTAGAGGCTGAGCATTACCTGTAACATTTTAACAGTAAATTACCGTAAGAAAAATCTTTATCTTCTCCTTCAAGCCTTGCACTCTTCAGAGAACTTAGTCTGAAATAGAGAAAAATAAATTCCCGATACGTTATAAGAAGAATCGGGGAACCTTCAGAGAATTTAGTAAGCCTCACAGAATCCTCCGATCCACCACAAGAAGAAATCGGAGAGTAGTATAAAAAAAACTTCTGCGATTTCCTATACGGTACCAGAGTAACAAATCCGTTGCTTCCACCTAACCAGAACCCCCGTCGTCTTCGAACAAACCAAGGCCATAGTCGGAGGAGTTAACAAATATATATATATATACATTTAACTGCAAAGAACACGAAGTATAAATAACGTAAAGAACGGCGCTTGTATCGGAGATATTTCGCGCAAGACGAGAGAGAGAGAACGAAACAAATGAAAAAATGAGGTAACCACCCGGGAATCGAACCCGCGATCTTCCGATTGCCGGTCAGATGCGATACCATTACACCATGGGCCTCACTCTTCCAAATGCCGTAATTCTTCTACATACTCGTAGAAACCAATGCCACAAGGGGGCACCTCCCGCATGCCGTAACATTATATACATTTAACTGCAAAGAACACGCAGTATAAATAACGTAAAGAACGACGCTTGTATAGGAGATATTCCGCGCAAGACGAGAGAGAGAGAACGAAACAAATGAAAAAATGAGGTAACCACCCGGGAATCGAACCCGCGATCTTCCGATTGCCGGTCAGATGCGATACCATTACACCATGGGCCTCACTCTTCCAAATGCCGTAATTCTTCTACATACTCGTAGAAACCAATGCCACAAGGGGGCACCTCCCGCATGCCGTAACATTATATATATTTAACTGCAAAGAACACGCAGTATAAATAACGTAAAGAACGACGCTTGTATAGGAGATATTCCGCGCAAGACGAGAGAGAGAGAACGAAACAAATGAAAAAATGAGGTAACCACCCGGGAATCGAACCCGGAATCTTCCGATTGCCGGTCAGATGCGATACCATTACACCATGGGCCTCACTCTTCCAAATGCCGTAATTCTTCTACATACTCGCAGAAACCAATGCCCAAAGGGGCACCTCCCGCATGCCGTAACATTATATACATTTAACTGCAAAGAACACGCAGTATAAATAACGTAAAGAACGACGCTTGTATAGGAGATATTCCGCGCAAGACGAGAGAGAGAGAACGAAACAAATGAAAAAATGAGGTAACCACCCGGGAATCGAACCCGGGATCTTCCGATTGCCGGTCAGATGCGATACCATTACACCATGGGCCTCACTCTTACAAATGCCGTAATTCTTCTACATACGCGCAGAAACCAATGCCCCAAGGGGGCACCTCCCGCATGCCGTAACATTATATACATTTAACTGCAAAGAACACACAGTATAAACAACGTAAAGAACGACGCTTGTATAAGAGATATTCCGCGCAAGACGAGAGAGAGAGAACGAAACAAATGAAAAAATGAGGTAACCACCTTGGGGCATTGGTTTCTGCGAGTATGTAGAAGAATTACGGCATTTGGAAGAGTGAGGCCCATGGTGTAATGGTATCGCATCTGACCGGCAATCGGAAGATCCCGGGTTCGATTCCCAGGTGGTTACCTCATTTTTTCATTTGTTTCGTCTCTCTCTCTCGTCTTGCGCGGAATATCTCCTATACAAGCGTCGTTCTTTACGTTATTTATACTGCGTGTTCTTTGCAGTTAAATGTATATAATGTTACGGCATGCAGGAGGTGCCCCCTTGGGGCATTGGTTTCTGCGAGTATGTAGAAGAATTACGGCATTTGGAAGAGCGAGGCCCATGGTGTAATGGTATCGCATCTGACCGGCAATCGGAAGATCCCGGGTTCGATTCCCGGGTGGTTACCTCATTTTTTCATTGTTTCGTTCTCTCTCTCTCGTCTTGCGCGGAATATCTCCTATACAAGCGTCGTTCTTTACGTTATTTATACTGCGTGTTCTTTGCAGTTAAATGTATATAATGTTACGGCATGCGGGAGGTGCCCCCTTGGGGCATTGGTTTCTGCGAGTATGTAGAAGAATTACGGCATTTGGAAGAGTGAGGCCCATGGTGTAATAGTATCGCATCTGACCGGCAATCGGAAGATCCCGGGTTCGATTCCCGGGTGGTTACCTCATTTTTTCATTTGTTTCGTTCTCTCTCTCTCTCGTCTTGCGCGGAATATCTCCTATACAAGCGTCGTTCTTTACGTTATATATATATATATTATATATAGTGTGTATATATATATATATATATGAAAATTATTTCACGAAATAACCCGTGAAAAATATTTATGATGAATAAAACCACGAAGGAAAGGAAACACAGAATGATGCTCAAGCGCTTTCGTCTAATGACATCTTCAGGAACACTGAATTACATAAAGAGTTACAGCTTATATAGAGATTACAAAAAAAATGTGTATATATATATATATATGTATATATATATATTAGTGATGTAGCGGATGTCATTTTTTTCACATCCGCGGATGCGGATGCGGATGAGGATGTTTTATTTCAACATCCGCGGATGCGGATGTCTACATTTTTTGTTATTTTTTAGGATATATTCGAGATTTGTTGTGTTTAACGTATATAATAAGTTATTATATAGAGAGAGCTGTAGCTATAATGTAGTATAATTGATTAATCGTACAATAATTGCTGTACTTTTCTCTGAACATATAAAATAATATCAAGCATCTAACTAATATAGAAATCAATTAGTGAATTCGTCTGCAAATAAATTCGTTATATTTTGTTGAGTTTCAGCCACAATTAGAAACCATAATTGTGTTACCAGGATGCGGGACGTGAACCCAACTCAAATGCACCCCAACGACCTCTTTCCCCAACCTCCACCCTTATAGAAAGAGATCTTTAATTAGCTTGATAACTATTTATATTAAGTTTAAAGTTTTATTAGGCATATTTATAAATGAGTAATTAAAATGAAGTAAACTAAGATGTTCATCGTTTAATGTTCAAACTTAATTATAGGAAGGTTATGCTTAAGGAACATTAATTTTTCTGCCTTTTCTGCTGCCAGTCTGTTTCTCTTTTCATCATATATTAATCCAGCACTGCTAAATAATCTCTCGCTTGGTACGTTTGTTGGAGGACAGGCTAAATGTTTCCTTGCAAGTTTACTCAAGTATGGATAGATATTCTGCGTATTTTTCCACCAACTAATAGGATTGTCACATGCAGCCAGGCGTTTTTCTTGGTGATAGCTCTCGATCATTTTTACTACATCTTTTGACATCGCGTAGGTCTCGTCATTGCTGCTTGACTCAAGAAACTGAGACACAGATTCTGTGATAGATTTGCTTGTTGAAGGTGTTGGTTCTGTCACTGAAACTTTTATTCTTTTGGTGGGTGGCGAAGCGACAGATTCAAGAGATTGAAGCTCTTCAACTGCTTTGCCAAGTGATGATTTAACTCGTTCTAATGTACTAGGTGAAAATAACTTAGCTTTGTAACGTGGATCTAAGTAGGTTGCAAGAGAGTAACTTCATGCAAGAACAGCCTCTCGTCTTGTCGCTTGCATCACTTTTGCGCACAATGAACTAGTTCTATTAATATAGTAGAATTTGATAATTTCCGCTTATTAATGACATTTTATCTCAACGGTCCACATCCGCACGACATCCGCAGTCCAAAGTGCGGATGCGGGTGCGGATGCGAGAAAATGTGCGGATGTGACCTACATCACTAATATATATATATATATACATACAATAAACGGAGAAATAAAATTAAAATTAAACATTAAAGGATTGTGGGAGGAGCATACAAATTTGTAAGGAAAAAACTACCGATGTTTTAGCACTTTGCTCGAATCCAACACAAGATCGAATGAATTGTTTCCAACCAATGTTATAGTTAATTAAAAAAAATAATAAATTTAAAAATAAAAATAAAACTTATAAGAGGTGCATACAAATTTATACTTGAAATCTGCCCAGGTTTTAGCACTCTGCCCTTCTTTTCTTGTCTAAGTTCGATGTATATAAAAATAAATTGAAAAATAAAAGTTATTAGAGTAGCATACAAGTTTACCAAAGGTTTAGCGTCCTACCCTTCTTATCTAAAGCCGTTCTGAAGGAATTCAAAACAACAGGATCGAGTTGAAAAAGACCTTTGCTTATGTTGAAGTTATTTGTAAGTTGGATAATGGCAGACTCGAGAATATTTCTATTAACAATGTTGCTAGAGTGAAACAAAACTGTAGCATTATTCCAATCAATACAGTGGGATAACTCTGACAAATGGACAAAAAGGGCACTGGACGACTGTCCTGTTCTAACAGAATATTGATGCTGTTTTATACGTGTGTACAAATCCTTTCCCGTCTTACGTACACTTTTACTCGGGACATGACACCCCCACTAAGAAGGCCATTTTTTCTTCAATGTTTCTCCGTGCCCTGTGGATCGCCAGTCCGGAATACATCGATGACGAATTGGAAAAAATCAACGGTATTGGAAGTGATCTGTGTTATCCATCTGCGTTTATGGAATCTTGTCTCAACAAGGCAAAACGAACTTTCTCTCGTTTGAATAATAACACTCGTACTTTGTCAAAGAATATTTTAGTACTTCCATTTTTCCCGGGCTTTTTAGGCATTGCTAATGTACTTAAACTTTTGGATATTAATGTAGTATTTTCATATAACAATATCGTGAAAAATATCATAGTAAAAAATAGCCCTACCAATAATTCAGGCAGTATCTATAAAATTGGTGGTAAACAATGTGATTCCTTTTACATAGGTCAGACGGGAAAGGATTTGCACACACGTAAAACACAGCATCAATATTCCGTTAGAACAGGAGAGTCGTCCAGTGCCCTTTTTGTTCATTTGTCAGAGTTATCCCACTGTATTGATTGGAATAATGCTACAGTTTTGTTTCACTCTAGCAACATTGTTAATAGAAATATTCTTGAGTCTGCCATTATCCAACTTACAAATAACTTCAACATAAGCAAAGGTCTTTTTCAACTCGATCCTGTTGTTTTGAAATCCTTCAGAACGGATTTAGATAAAAAGGGTAGAACGCTAAACCTTTGGTAAACTTGTATGCTACTCTAATAACTTTTATTTTTCAATTTATTTTTATATACATCGAACTTAGATAAGAAGGGCAGAGTGCTAAAACCTGGGCAGATTTCCAGTATAAATTTGTATGCTCCTCTTATAAGTTTTATTTTTATTTTTAAATTTATTATTATTTTTTTAATTAACTATAACATTGGTTGGAAACAATTCATTTGATCTTGTGTTGGATTCGAGCAAAGTGCGAAAACATCGGTAGTTTTTTCCTTACAAATTTGTATGCTCCTCCCACAATCCTTTAATGTTTAATTTTTATTTTTATTTCTCCGTTTATTGTGTATTTATATATATATATTTTTTTTTTTTTGGTAATCTTTATATAGGCTGTAACTCTTTATGTACTTCACTGTTCCTGAGGATGTCATTAGACGAAAGCGCTTGAGCACCATTCTGTGTTTCCTTTCCTTCGTGGTTTTATTCATCATATATATATATATATATATATAATATATTATATATATATATATATATAATAATATTATATATATATATATATATATATATATATATATAATTTAGGGTGTCTCTTATTGGGTAGTCAAAAATTGAAATGTTGAATTATTTTATCTGCGCCCCCTAAAATAGTTCCCTTTAGCATAAAAACTAAAACTTGAAAGTTTGACACAAATTGGCTCATATTTAGGGGTCGCCCCCGGCTAATAAAATGGTGACCATGGCATAATAGCTCCTGACATATGATTATGCTCATTATACACATAATTCCTTCCTTCTTTTTTTGTTCGATTCGTTTTTATAAGTATAGGCCTTCTTATTTATTATTGATCCTTTTCTAACCTATCCTTGATGTTGTTATAATCCATCCTTTGATGTTTTTCATGCCTCGTTTTTTCTTAGATTTTGGTAAAGCACAAGCTCCTTTGGGCTCCTCCTCCTCATTCTCACTTTCATCAGTGTTGCTGGAAGATGTGGAAGAAGCCAGTACAACTTGACTAGTAGACGCCTCCATCAAAGATTCTGACTTTCTTTTTCTCTCTGCCTCAGCTTCCAACCGTTTGACTGCATTTTTTGTGCGGTGAAGATGTACAGTGTCCACACCACCGATTGAGCCAGGACGACCTTTTTGTCTTTGTAGTTGAAGGAACTCCCAGTCCTCACGATTCTTGATCAACTTCTCAGCGTCTCCATGGGCGATGTCAAAGAGATCTTCCAATCGCTCTACAAAATCAGCCTCCTTGGTTTTATGGCTCTGACTTGTTCTGGAAGCATGCTTCTTTAAGCAAGTCCATTCTTTAAAGAAATTCTCTAACTTCTTCATGGCACGAGGTTCCTGCTGAGTAGGAATATTGGCCTTATCCCAGATAACTATTGTGGCTCGAATAGATTGACGCAGAGCATCGCGGATTGTCATGTTTTTCTCTCTGTGGAGGTGCATAAAATAACCAAAAGCTTGCCTATATGGGGGCAGCTTTGAGCCTTTAATATCATCTACTGTAGATCCGAGCAAATAGAATGGTCTTCTTGTATTCATCTGCAAAAATATTAATGTAGTGTTATGGTTTTGTAGAGCAGGGCTAAATCACTGTTTTGACTTTTTTAAATTACAAAAAAAAAAAAAATTTGGTAAACATAAAGTTAATTTAGTCTATTTTATAAATCTAACGTATTTTTCTCAATTATTATTCCTATTATGTTTTAATCTAAGAAACAAGGAATAAATATTTTTGTAGTAGAAATTTATATTTTGCTATTTTATTGGAAATAGAAACAGTGGCGTCACTAGGGTTGGTGTCACCCAGTGCGGTAACTCATGGTGTCACCCACCCCCCCATGGACCTCCTCCCGTACCAGACCATACAGAATCCTTAGTAATGTTTTTTGTACTAATGTTACTCGTAAATCGTAATTCCTGTATATCACTGAATGTAATGGCAATAGTAGTGACATAAACAACTAGCAAAATTAAAATTACTCCTTTAAATTACAATATCACGCACAGCCTAAATGTATTTACATTTACATAGTTTCATGTGGTTAAAGTGAAAATTCGGTAAGAAAACAATAGAATTCGAAGTAAAAACGTTTAAGAACTACATCAAAATTATGTTCATTTTAACGTTAAACTTTACCGTTACATGAGATACATTAATGGATTAGGTTTGCATAATCAATAACGGCCCAAATAATGTAGAAGTTGTAGACAAATGCATATGGAAATATACTCATAAATTTGAGGCTGCAACATCATAAAGACAGAGGCTGCAACAACTGAGCGGAAGCCTTTTTTTATTTTTCTCCTTCTTTTCCTTTAATTACTACTTCATTCTCAAAAAAGTTATTGATATAGGTTCACAAATACTAATTACCACAATATTGTAGCTAAAACAACAGAAAATTTGACAAAATCAGCGACTATAAAAACACCAGCAGCAACGAAAACAACAGCGCGTGCTTGTAGAGCGTGCAGACGAAACCACGTGATTCGAAGCGTCATTGTAATTGGGTAATAATGACAGCTCTGACCGGAGCGCATTAGAAGGTTCAAAAAGTAAATTAGCATAGAGTTTTAGCCTTGTAGGTATATTGATACATGTAAGCTGGGCTTACGAAAAATGTTTTTGTTGTTATAACTAACTACAGGGATATTTTTATAAAAAATAATAAATTTCTGCTCAAACACTGCATAAAACACCCCCGCACCCCTCTAGTGACGCCACTGATAGAAACACAGATCATGAAACACATGTCAGGTAAAATTTCCATTGAACTAAATTAAATTCTTTGTGACAAATAGCAACATTGTTTAAAACTTCATAATATGTGTATAAGAGCATAAATTCTAATTTTTTCATTAAATTCATTAAATTTTTTTCAAACACTAATAACAAAATCAGTATAAATAATTGTGAAAAATATAATAACATAGTTTATTATCTGATAATAGCAAAAAAGAAGTATAGTGATACACAGTTACACACCTTTTACTTATGACAGCAGAACACTGAATGATGACAAATAAACAATTGCAACATAATCTGGAGCATTCTTGATGAAACATGTTTAAACAGGTTGATCTTGTCTTATCAAGCAATATTTTCAGCTACAAACTTGACAATTATCTCTAATATATTCATTTAATTGAATTCATGAAAAATATGATGATTAATTAATTAAAAACATAAGTTTAGTATACTTGACAACTGATAGTAATTTCAAATATTAATTGCATAAATAATAGCTATATTTTATGAACTTTAATAAGCGGGGGCGACCTCTAAAAATTGTTCAATCCAAAAAACATTTTATATGTGATGTATTTTCAACCAATGGAACTGGTTGAGGGGCCGCAACCTAAAAAAATCAACACTTCGAAAATAAGAGACACCCTAAATTATATATATATAATATATATATATATTATATATAGTATATATATATATATATAATTATATATATATATATATATATTATATATATATTATAGAGTATGTGTTTGTGTGCGGAGTAGTCGGCCTCGCTTAGGCGGTAGTGGGGTCGAAATTTAAGCTCAGATTCTGAGTGTGTTCTTTTTTTCATGAATGTTCTAATTCACGTGGTTGATGACTTTGCGGCCGGTATGGAGGGTGCGTGCGTCGATCATCAATTGGGGAGGGTGGTGAAGGAGAAGATGGTGGAGTTGTAGGAAATGGTGGAGTTCCACTTAGTGAACCTCTAGAAGGGGTTTCTCCATGGTCTGGTTCCGATGGGACTCTTTGTTCTGGGACCTTTTCTTGTTCAGAGACTGGTTCGAGTACGAATGGTATTACGAGGTACTGATCTTCGTCACGGGTAGTGGTTTTGTGGTCCCTGCTGGATTTGTTAATACCTGGATCTTTCGAAGGATAGGCGGCTCGACACCCTGGCAGATGTTTTATGGGAAGGTGTTGTTCGGCAGCTATCTTTAAATTATCAGCGTCAATGATCTTTAGTTTGGAATGATCTCGGAGGTCGACGATTTCGTAACAGTTCTTTCCGAGGTTTTTCATAATCCTTTATGGGCCATCCCATTTTGGGTATAATTTGTGATGAGTACTTGGCAGTTTCACTCTCTTTATGTAACATCGCATACCGACGATTATAGTCCGTTGACAGGGATGCCGCCTATATTGCTCTTACTCCATCTGTTTGTTTCGTTGGTCGAGGGCGTATCGGATTATGTCAAAAATTTTGAAAGATCGCTCAACTAGATGCTGATTTGCTTCTGCCATCTCGGAAGGTGTTAGAACTGCCGGGTCGATTTGGTCAGGCAAATCAGAAGTTAGCCGTTTGTCGTAGTGATATAGGACGAACTGAGGGGTGTCCCCGATAGACACGTTATCGTCGTTGTTGACGGCTCTTTGCACCATGGAGAGGGAATCATCCCATGTACGGGAGGATGCATCGACAACGTGGCGAAGGGCTTGTAAGATCTTCCGATTGTGGCTTTCCACTAAGCCGTTTGTCTGCAGATGGTATGCCACAATATGTGTGTTTTTAATTTTACACATGTTACAGAGTGACTCGAACAATTTGGAAGATAAACTAAGGGCGTTATCCGAAATTAGGATGGAAGGAGTAGTATGGATTTGGATGACGCGTTCCACTAGGGCTCTTGCCACAGTTTCCGGGGTCTGGTTTGGAATGGCAACTACTTCACTGTAACGCAAGAAGTGGTCCGTAAACACAATGATGTACTGGTTTCCCTTTGATGTTTTTGGGAATGGTCCCAGTATGACCATTCCAGTTATTTGCCAGGGCCGTTGGCATACTGGATATTTATGCATGGGAGCTGTGGACGGTACGTTGCCTTCATGTTTCAAACAAGACGGGCATTCAGCGATGTATTCATGTACCTTTTGTTCATTTCAGGAAAATAGTATCGCTCCAAAAGACTCTTGATTGTGCGATCCGGCCCCATGTGGCCATACAAAGGTGAGTCGTGACAAAGTCCGATGACTATATCTACGAGATCCTTTGGTATTTCCACGAGGTCGTTTCCATCTTCGTTCCTAAAATGTACGAGCCCATCTTTTAAGTTGTACTGTTCTTTTACCTTCGATGGTTCCTTTTGTTCCAGGCGAGCCCGAAGGTTCTGGGTGTGTTGGTTCTCTTATTTCTATCTTATTCACTTGGGTGTCGGGCTTGAGTCTCGACAATCCGTCTAGAATAACTTGAAGCTTTCTTGGTTTGTATACGGTTTTTGCTGCAAAGTCCTGAATCAACAGAGCCCATCTACTCAAACGTCCTTCAAGTAGCTTGTCCTTTAAGAGATACGTGAGTGGCTTATGGTCAGTTTTGACGGTTACATCGTAGCCATAGACGATATTTGGGAATTTTTCAAAGCCCAATATATCGCTAGGGCCTCTCAGTCCGTAGTGGAATAATTCCGTTGAGGTGCAGAGAGAAGCTGACTGGCATAAACAATAGGTAATTCCACACTATCCTCGTTCTGTAATAGGACTGCTCTTAGTCCATAGGATGAAGCATTTGTGGCTATGACAAAGGGTTTCGTGTAATCGGGATATTGAAGGATAGGATGACAGGTTAGTTTACCGATTAAAGTTTCAAAAGCATGTTGGTGATCAGATTCCCATTTAAATTTAGCTTTTTTCTGGAACAAATGCACGAGCATCGTCGGTGGTTATAGGTAGAGGGTACCTTTCCAGTGCTTCAAGTTTGGTTGGATTAGGTTTAATTCCAGTGGATGATAGTAGGAATCCTAAGTATACCAGGGATTCCTGTAAGAATTTGCACTTTGCAAGTTTCAGTTTAAGGTGTGCTTTTCTCAAACGTGATTGCACATTCTGAAGTTGGAAGTGTGTTTTTATATCCGAACTATAAACAATAATATCGTCAAGATAGACGAAAGCTTCGACATCTAATAGGTCGGAAAGGACTATATTCATCAACCTAGAGAAATTAGCAGGCCCATTTCAGACTCCGAAAGATAAAACCTGGAATTCGTAATGGCCTCGGTTAGTGGAGAAAGCAGTCAATGCCTGAGATTCGGGTCTGACCTCCATTTGCCAATAACAAGATGCTAAATCGAGGGATGAAAGGAAGTTAGCTCTCCATACGTTCAGAATTGTTTCCTGCATGTTTGGAATAGGGAAATGGTCTGGGACGGTAATGTGGTTTAGGCGTCTAAAATCTATACAAAGGCGAGATGTTCCGTTCTTTTTGGAGACAAGAATCATAGGAGCGGACCAGGGACTAGCTGAAGGCTGAATGACATCCTGCTCCAACATGTCCTTGATGTGTTCCTCAATAGTGACTAATTGGGAATGTGGAACCCAAGAGGGGGGAATGAAGATGGGTTTGGAATTGGGTTCCAGCTTGATTTCGAAAGGGACCAAATTAGTTCGGCCCAGAGGATCTCCTTTCAGGGCACTCACATCTCTATTTCTTATCAGGAAATCGAGAAGTGATTCCAGTACGTTGGGATCCTGTAAGGCTGGTGACTCCTGAAGGGAGTGCTCCGGGCCATTTCTTATATTCTTCTTTTAATGCTGAAGGGTTTAACTCCAAGGAACTGGAAACATGATTTATATTACTGGTGGGGAAATCTGAATTTATTTCTACTGTGGAAACAGTTCCTATTCTCTGATTTGAAGTTAATTCAATAGGGATTTTTACTTTGTTTAAACAAACAACAAGGATAGCTGAATTCTGACTATGACTAAGAGCTTGGGCAATAATAACATCTCTCTTGAAGTTACTTTTCTCTGTAATAAGAGTACGATCTGACTCTAATAGTTTTCCTTGACCGTTTACTACTCTTGCTAGGAAACAAATCTTCTCATAAGGTGCTACTGTGATATGCTCTGTAGGACATATGAAAAATTGTGAATCTGACACTGGTTCGGCGACTAAAATTTCCCTTATTGGCTGAAAAATCGTTTCAGTTTGATTTCGAATCTCAACTGCTGAGTTAATTGAAACTGGCTGAACTGAAACTGGCTGAACTGAAACTGGCTGACTGGAAACTGACTGCCTGGAAACTGACTGTGTTGATCCTACTGGATTCAACAATTGGAACTGATTACTCTGGGGGCTGATTTCTGGGGCGGTTGTCCCTCTGGATGCAACCGACTGACTTAAACTGCTATAAATTGGAGTGGGTTTCCTATTTCTTTCGGAAATCCGAACTAAACTGATACTGTTAGCCTTAAGCTGCCTATTATTCTCATGGAGAGGGTGTGTCCTATTTCTACACTTAACTAATTTTCTGGCTGGGTAAATTTCCCATTGATTTTGGTAAAATATCTGTCTGAAAGGTGGGGACTTCGTCCACAATACAGCATTTTGCGAGGGATATATCGCGTTACCAACTTCTAAATATAATTCAATTTCTCCATATGAGGGTATGGGTGTGCCTGTGACTCCTCTGAGTTGGCAGGAAGGTGCGCCTTAATTTCATATTTATAATCTGTACTCTTTAGTAACTCATCTGCAGATTGCTTCTTAATCAATGTCGCATGTGCTCCTGTATCTAGAAGAGCGGTTAAATCTCGGTTATCTGTGCTGCAATTTATTATTAAATCTAGTAGGTTCGCACCTATTATCCTGATGGGTAGTTCATGTGTGAATGTGGGTTTATTACTGCTATTTAGGAGGGAGGAGGATGAACTGGTGCCTCCGAAGTAGGATCTAAAAAAGGAGTTGAATTGAGTTCTATGGAAGGACCTGAGTCATATGCTACGGGATCACCATACACTGGAGGGTCTTCTTGAAAAGTGTACTCTGGGGAAATTAATTCTTCAACGGGTCCTTCTACGTACCGAACCATCCGACTTTGCTGATTATATTGGGGTCTGGACATTGGGTAATAGTGTGGTTGACCTTGTGGTCGTGATCTGTTTGGTGGGTGGTTCTGTTGAGCGCTGCCGGCCTTTGGGCAAAGCAAGCAAAGCGGCTGCTTTTGGCCCCGCGTTATTAGGGGCCCCGCAAATATATGAGTACAGTATAAAAAAATATTTTGGTTTTGAGTGGTAAATTAAGTACGCGATCCACAGGTTGAAACTGAACAAGATTTACCTGCGCCGTCAATTGCGTCATCACCAGCTTTGTTAGATGAAAGTGATATCCAGAGGGAAGAACCCATGGATCAGACTCGAATTCTGAAAAATCAGCCTCTGGATGCACTCAAAGATCTAGGTCAATGGCCGGAAACTGTCAGCACAGAAGTCAGAGATTTACTAGAGAGTAAAGGCTCACCACAGTGTGAGGAAGACTATAACTTTCCCAGAGATGACAATGGCAACAAGTCATTACAAGAGACGGATGGAAAATGGAGAAGTTGGTATACGGAAATAGCTGATTTATTCAATCTCTAAGAATCGGATATTCTGTTTCTGTTGCAAGTTATTTGGAAACTCCAACAATGCCTTGGGGTGTGGGGGATTCTGTGACTGGGTGAATACTAGTTCCAGGCTGTCTGAGCACGAAAGATCACAGGGCCATCTGAAGACGACTTTCAAATCAATGAAACTCGAACAATGTTTGATCAAAAGTTGCACTGTGGATCAACTCAGTCAGGAACGAATCAATACGGAGAAGCTTTGGTGGAAAAATGTGTTTGAGCGCCTTCTTGCTATTGTACAGTACCTCGCTGAATACAACATGGCATTCCGAGGATCAGTAGATACAATCTTCAGACGGAACAATGGCAACTTCCTTGGACTGGTTGATCTTATCTCAAGATTTGATCCCGTCATGCAAGACCATCTTAGAAGAATAGTCAATGACGAAAATGAATCCAGAATGAACTCATCTCGCTCATGGGCAACAAAGTTCGAGCAACCATTGTAAACAGAATTAAAATGTCAAAGTATTTCTTTGTGATCCTTGATTGCACACCCGACATTAGTCACAAAGAGCAGATGTCCCTTACTTTGCGATGTCTCTGATGGATCATCATGTATTGAAAGTGGAATTTTTGAACACTTCATCAAGTTCATTGAGGTGAAGGAGACCACAGGAGAAAACCTACTAGAGGTATTGATGAGAGAACTTCACGAACTTGGACTTAAAATGAGTGATATTCGTGGACAAGGATACGATAATGGTGCGAACATGAAGGGACACTCATCAGGCGTTCAAGCGCGACTTCTGGAAATGAATTCAAGAGCATTCTTTACTCCATGCGCATGTCACAACTACAATTTGCTACTTGGGGGACATGGCAAAAACATGTGTTCAAACCATCTCATTTTTCGGGGTTACTCAAGGCCTGTATGTCTTCTTCTCAGCCTCAACCCATCGATGGCCAGTCTTCTGCAAGTATGTGAAAGAGTTCTCAGTGAAGCCCTTCAGCGAGACAAGATGGGAATGCCGTGTGCAAAGTGTCAAAGCTGTACGATATCAAGCTGTCGAGATCTATGATGCACTTGTCGAAATTGCTGAAAAAGCAAAAGATCCTCAAGGAAGAAGCGAAGCAGAATCACTTTGCAAAGAGTTGAAGAATTTTAAATTCATTGTTGCTGTCATATTCTGGTATGACCTCCTCTTTCAAGTCAACTACGTGAGTAAACATCTTCAGAGTGATTCAAAGCATCTGGCAAGTGCCATCGAGAGTTTGGAAAGAACATATACGTGGATGAAAGAATATCGGGAGAGTGGATTTCAAAGTGCTGTAACAGATGCCAAAGAGATTGCAGAGCAGCTTGAAATCGAGCCAGAATTCAAGACAACACAGGTTAGACGAAAGAAGATGTTTTCCTATGAAGGTCAAGACCAGCCAATTGAAGATGCTGAAGAAAAATTTAAAATTTCTGTGTTTAACGCAGTTTTAAACACTGCCATATCCTCCCTAGAACGACGACTCGAACAAATGAGAGAACATCACTCAAAGTTTGGCTTCATGTACATGTTCACAAAGATGTCCAAGACAGACCGACGTAAGCAAAGCAAAGATCTCGAACTTGAACTGACTGATGGAGAAGACCGCGATATTGATGGATTCACGCTTGCTGAGGAAATGGACGCCTTGAAACCAATTCTTCCAGAAGATATACAAAGTGATCCACTGAAGATATTGGGCTTCATCACTTTCAACAATCGTTCTGTGGATTTCCAGAATTTCACGACTGCATTGCGAATACTACGGTCGACGATATTTACGATCGACGATGCTGCAGGATCGACTCAGTAATCTGGCGATCCTCTCCAGTGAAAACGACATTGCGAGAAACTAACTATACAGACCTCATTGCCGAATTTGCCACTATGAAAGCCAGAAAGGTTTCCTTGTGATCACATCCAAAATAAATGATATTTGTTGTTGAATCATTGTTCTTTTCTTTCAGTAAGCATGCACCCACCATGGGTAGGTAACTTTAACCTTAGGGCCCCACTTTAAAAATCTCGAATTGGGCCTCGCATTTGCTAGGGCCGGCCCTGCTGTTGAGGCTGGGAACTTTTAGGAACGTTGGTGATTTGATCTCTGGAAGTGGGGCCTGTACCTTACAGTGGCTTTGTCAGCACATATTTTTCGGTCGCCACGGCGATGACCATGTTCATGACAGTGGGAGCAATAAGAGGGATAATTGCACTGACTCATCATGTGCCCAAAACTATCGCAATTAAAACACTGAGGAGGAGGGCGTGCATTCTGGGATTGTGGGGCTTGTTTCTGAGGTGGTGTTCCCTGCATCGGCCTCGATTTATAGGGTTGCTGTTGTTGTTGTTGCTGCTGCTGCTGCTGCTGAATGTAGTGTATGGGGTCTCTACACTTCCGGTAGTTCTGGCTCGCTAAGTCTGGGTAATGTTCCCTTGTTTCATTTATGGCTACACTTACTGGTTTGTCAACATTTAGAAACTCTTGAAATTTCTTTTTAGGTGCTACGGGTAGGTTTTGGTAAATGGATGCTTTTACTATTAGGTTTCTTTGCTTTGAAGTGAATGTAATGTCACAGGCATTTTCTGCGGCTCGGAGGGCTTCTCCTCCGAGTTTATGTATTCGTGTAATAAAATTATTTAAATCTTCATGTTCTTCTTTCTTCCATTTAGCTTGGAAGACAGCTTCTAACGTGGCTAAGGGTTGTGCAAGCGTTATTTCTTTAAAAAATTCTATTAAGTTTTGTTTAAAATTGTCCCAAGTTGTAACTTCGCTAATCGCTAATGGATGGGACGTATGTAACTGTATCATAGGCATTCCCCTCTTTAGGGTCAACAAACCTTTTAGCTTTCCTAATCTTTATATCATCATCTGTGATGTTTTCGCGTAAGAAATGCTGTTCTAGAGAATCAATCCAAGGTCTTACGCGTGGTTCAACGAAGTTATTATCTATGATTCCCTTAAAAATTAGGACAGTATGGGGAAGGTTTACAAGTCCACCTAAGTTAATGTAAGCTGGGGAAGCTGTTTGAGACATGTTAGCTTGAGTTTGATCTGAAGTTTGCGTGTTTGGAAATATGTTTGAAGGGCGCGGGGTAGATGGAAAAATGGGTGTACGGGAATTTTCAATGTCAGAAAGCGCACCGTCTGATTCGCTCCTATGTGAAGGTACTGTTAATGTATTCTAATTTGGTCTTCTTGACCGATCTTAATGTATGGAATAATCACTTGAGTGGTTTTCCTAACTACTCTATCTAAGAAATACACAAATAACGCACAACAATTTGTCTAACTAGGGAAAAATTTGGAAAAAATTGTAAACAAAATAATAACAAACTTTCACTCGAATGCACGTGAATGTACGAAATTTAGGCCTGTTCAAAAATCAACTTTTTCTTATTTTCATAGGTTTCTGTATTTTTTCCCATGCTTTTTGACCTGAGAAAGCCGAAAATCACAACTATTTTAACCTAGTATGTTGGGAAGCATTGCCGCATGGAGCTTTAAATTTTCTGCCTTGAAATCGGCCAAAGCGCCAATTCCGGGGTCCCTTGAATTATGTTTTGCACTTTAACTTTTGATCTAAACAAGATAGAGCAACAAATTAGGTATCAAATGAAAGAGCATAAAATTAATAAATAATAATAATAATAATAATAATAATAATAATAAATAATAATTAATAATAATAATAATAATAATAATAATTATCTATCATTTTTCAGGAAACAACAGAAACTCAATCAGAATCTAGAAAACCATCTACAAGTTACAACTTCATAATGACATTAAGCAAGGAGCTGAGGGAGCTCCGTGGGCGCACAGTTGATATCTCAGAACCTCCACGTACTGTCCACAGGCAGGTGTCAACTGGGCCATCTACCAGATCTCTCACTGAAACTTTCCTGGTTGGATACCCTTCAGCTTTTATCAGTGGTTCCCAGCTTCCCACCAACAGACAGGCGTTCCAATATTTCCTTAATCTTCAGAATTTACCGGAAAATGCAGGGAGGCCCATGGTTCAAGACCTTGCATATGAAACAGTTGAATCTATCATCCCATTCTGGCAGATGGCTAGGATCAAGACAATGACCAAGTACAACGCAATGAAGCTCTTCATGAAACTACATGAGAAACATCGTGCTCTGGTGAAAAGCAAAGGAAGAGCAAGTAACCCTGGAGGAAAAAGAGGAGCATTTGTGCTGGAATTAGACAGCCTGTTCGATATAGGAGCTCCAGATGCAATCCAGGAAATACAGAACAACAGACTGTTATCCAGAGAGAAGAAAGATGAGGATATCAGATTCTACGAAGACCAAAAGACTGAGAGGAAAGGTCATATGTCTGGTCATGACAAGATTTTTGAGACAAGATCCCTGCAGCAAGCAGCGAGGAATGAAAGACTGCAGCATAGACAAGAACAAGGTAAAACTAATTACTTTGAACGTCACAAAAAGTTTAAAGTTTTACTCCATTGCGATATTTAGCATGTACTTAACAATTACTGTCTTAACATGTTGTACTATTTTACAGCTGCAGCAGAACAAGAGGCAGTTGTTCATGTGGATGACATTACCTGGGGTGACTCAACTGACAACGACGCTAACACAGAGGACATGGATTACCATCAGCCTCGTCCTGGATGTTCTCACCATCAAGACACTGTGACTCGTGTGACTTTGACGTTTCCAAGGAAGGTCATGGAATGTGATGTCATCTGCAATACAGCTGATCGTCTTGGTTTATCAGACAATCAAGTTACTGCCATGGTTTCTGCCACCTTGAAAGCTGGAGGGGCTGATCTGGATAACTTCGTCATCTCAACCTCAACAACACGTCGCAACAGAATGCTGTCCAGGTATAATATCAGCCAGAGTCACATGTCCAAGTTTTGTGAAAACTCCCCACAGTACGCTGCCTTACACTGGGATGGAAAGTTGCTCAAAGATGTCTTGGGCAGTGAACCTGGAAGTACCTCAGAGACTTTAGCTGTGCTAGTGTCTGGTCCACCTTCGTACACTGAAGGAAAGTTATTGGGAGTACCTGTCATCGACAATTCTTCTGGCACAGCTCAGGCTGAGGCTTCAATGGATTTACTGGAGACATGGGAACTTACGGATAATGTTACTGCCCTTGTTTTTGACACTACATCCAGTAACAGTGGAGTTCACAGAGGAGCTGCCAAACTGCTAGAGAAAATGCTGAACAAAAAGGTGTTTTATCTGTCCTGTCGACATCACATCCTGGAAATCCTAGTAGGAGCAGTTTGGGAGAAGCTGTTTGGGAAGGTGAAGGGGCCAGATAATCCCTGGTTTGAGCATCTGAAGGATGTTTGGACGGACTTGTCCAAGGAAAACCCAAAGATGCTGGCTATCAACAGCAAATGGCTGAAGGAAAAGAAGAAGAACAGTGAAGAAATACTCCAAGACATTCTAACAGCAGAAAGGCTTCCAAGAGCCGACTACAGGGAAATGGCTGAACTGACAGTCATTGTTCTTGGAGGAACGCCTCCTCGAGGTATTCACTGGAGTCGACCAGGCGCCATTCATCAGGCCAGATGGATGGCCAGAAACCTGTACTCCATGAAAATGCTGATGTTTGCAGATCAACTTGAGTACGACGAAGACACTGTATCAAAGCTGGAAAGACTCAACACCTTCCTTGCGCTGTTCTACACTCCTGTATGGATGATGTCAATGTCTGCTGCAGATGCTCCCGTGAATGATCTAAGTCTAATCCAGGACATGTTGAAGTACAAGAAAACTGACCCAGAGCTTGCTGATGCAGTACTTAATAAGATGGAAAACCACAAATGGTACCTGACGCAGGAAGTCGTGCCATTTGCCCTGTTCAGCAGTAGATTGAGTGACACATTGAAGCACGACATTGCTGCCCAGTTACATGCCACTGAGAAGCCAGACAGCTTCAGAACAGGAAAGCCTCTATTCCAGAGAGTCACAGCTAAGACCACCCTGGTTGATCTCATTGGCCCAGAATCACATTTCCTGCTGGACACACTGAACATTGGATCCGAGTGGCTTCTGGAACCTGTCACGTCTTGGCCACAGAATGAGGACTACAGAAAAGCGTTGGACTATGTTAAGAATCTGAAAGCGGTGAATGACATTGCTGAACGTGGTGTCAAGATGATGAGCGACTTTGAAAATGTCATAACAACAGATGCCAAGCAAAGGGACTATCTCCTTCAAGCTGTGGAGTTCAACAGACGCCGCTTTGACAGCTTCAAGAAACAAACTCTCAACAACTGACTGTGTAAATGTCATTATGAAATTAATCATCATGTAATGCTTTCACTTCTTGATCGATTAGACTTGTGACAAAATGTTAATCTCAAATTTGTGTCATGAATAAGGCGCCTTGTCTGCCTTGAGTGTGAGAAAACGAATTTTGTGATATTTCTGAAATCTTTGTATGTACCAATGTGCCATTTCTTGTTCCAAGACTATCATAATTGTATAAGTTAGAAAGAGGATTAAAAACACTTTAATTTGGTGCCTATTTTGTTGCTCTATCTTGTTTAGATAAAAAGTTATAGTGCAAAACATGATTCAAGGGACCCCGGAACTGGTGCTTTTGGCCGATTTCAAGGCAGAAAACTTAAAGCTCCATGCGGCAATGCTTCCCAACAACCTAGGTCAAAATGGTTGTGATTTTCGGCCTTTTCAGGTCAAAAAGCATGGGAAAAAGTACAGAAACCTATGAAAATAAGAAAAAGTTGATTTTTGAACAGGGCTAATGTAGGATATTATGATTGGCACATTAAATAAAATTATTCTATGCTAACTATAATAGTGGAAACAACTCGGTTTCAATAAAAAGAAATGTATCACTAGTGTATGGAATGTCCACTGTGTTTTTTGTTAATTCTGGCTTGATATTAATTATTAACTGTTAATAATAGTGACTTCTCAAAAATTTGAAAAAAGGATCTGTACTTAACAAGATTCCTACAGCGAAGTCCTTGGAGACGTGTCCTGAAGACGTGTCTTGCTGGCCACTTGTTCCTGGACGAAGAATGGGCGTGGAGAACTTGCAGTCGTGACACACCAGTCGAATGGGTAGATGTGAAGAACTGGAAGTCGTGGCACACCAGTCGAATGATAGATGTGAAGAACTGGAAGTCGTGACACGCCGGTCAAATGAATGTTGATTCTTGTTCCAATGTTTGGAAGACTGGAAGAATCCTTGTCGCAGAGGTCGCCAGTTGTTAACTCCTCCGTCTATGGCCTTGGTCGGTTCGAAGTTGATGGAGGTTTTGGTTAGGTGGCAGCAACGGATTTGTTACTCTGGTGTATCTGGTACCGTATAGGGAATCGCAGTAGTCTCTCTTATACTACTCTCCGATTTCTTCTTGTAGTGGATCGAAGGATTATGTGAAGCTGATTAAATTCTCTGAAGGTTCCCCGATTCTTCTTGTAACGTATCGGTAAATTATGATTTCTCTACTTAAGACTAAGTTCTCTAAAGAGAGCAAGGCTCGAAGGAGAAGATAAAGACTTTCTCTTACTGTAGTTTATTGCTAAAATGTTACAAGTAATGCTCAGCCGCTAAGTCAGCTCAGTCAAATCAGAATGAACATTGGAGAAATTTTACGGGCTTTTATACTGATTTTTTTACTGACATAATTATTATTTAATGCTGATATGTTTTTGTGTTTTATTCTCAATGGGCTAATTTACTGTTCAAAACATTTAAAGGCAAAACAAATATTTTACCTGTAGCAGGGTCTAAACTGATATTTTAGCTGTAGCAAGGTCTAGACTGATATTTTAGCTGTAGCAAGGTCTAGACTGCTAAGCAAGAGGAAGCCATATTTTTATTTTAAACCGTATATTGACAGATCTGATGATATCATGAATGAAAATTGAAATATGCCTTCCCATAACGAATTACAAACAAACATACACATGAGCAAAAATTAAATGCTTAAGATTCAAATTAAACGTTAAGCAGGACATGATTTCATCTTTTACAACGAAGAGAGAATGTATACAGGAAATGAACAAGATTACATTATTAAGTTAAGTCTAAAAAAATGATTACGTAATTTAAAAAGAAATAATTCACCAATTGTAAAATAGAAAGCAAATCAAAATTTATCCAAACTCGTGTCAGCGTTAAGGGCAGGGCCGGATTAAGACCTTTAGAGGCCCTAAGCACTTAAAAGATTTTGGTGCCCCATATATATGTAATTCAAAATATAAACAAAAATAAACCATAAAATAAAATTTTATTTTTTGAAATGAAACAAAACTTACAGTTAGATGGAAAATAATGTTTATTTTTGTATACTTCCACTTCATTTATATTTGAAAAGTTTTCTCCTACTTTTTTTAATTGCAAAGTCTTTGATCAGATCCTCAAAACTAATCTTACGTTTATAGTTTCTTTTATTTTAATATTAATTTATATTACAATTCTATAAACCTAAATCTTTCTGTAAAACAATACCAAATGATTATGTAAAATATATATTTAATATTATATGCACAAATCACACGTTCAGAATAACTTCCTATAGCACACGAAAATATTTAATCTATATGTATTTTTAATATGGCGCTCAAAGATTTGATATAAACAAAATAATAACGCAAAGCGTAAAGTGTGTGATTACAACGAAATATATTTATTCTCTCAAAAGGGTTGTTGTTCACTACAAATTCAAACAATGAAAAAAAATAAATACTATATATGAATATATATAATTCAGTTTTCAACAGCTTATAGGCTATAAGCCGCGATTATAATAGTATAATAAATCCATGGTAAATCCGACACTGGAAAATTTCTGTGGTGCCCCCCTTCCCTTGATGCCCTAAGCACGGGCTTATTTTGCTTAATGGTTAATCCGGCCCTGGTTAAGGGATTTCACTCTCAATGTAAAAATGAATATATGAATATAAATGTAAACAAATATAAGTATTATATGAATATAATGAATATAAGGGTTATATAAATATAAGGATTTATATAAATATACGAATTATATAATAATTATACGAATAAATATAAGAATATAGGAATTATTCATTGTTCAGTTTTACATATACTATTACATATACGATTTCAAACGGCGCCCTAATCAAACAGCTGAAACGGACGAAGCTTTTTATCGTTAACTTAAGAGAATAATAGGCAGTGAGTAGGCCTTAGTTATGGGAGACTTTAATTGCGCCAACGTGAATTACGATACAATGCAGGGAGACGCAGAAGGTAATCGTTTAGTTAATCTTCTCGAGGATAGCTATCTTATTCAAAAGGTTGGGGAACTTCTTACGAGGTTGAACAGCATTTTAGATTTAGTAATAACTGCGGACGATAGGCTAATCACTGATCTTCAAGTAATAGAACCGTTAAGCAATAGCGATCACAATATGGTAGAGTTTGTCCTCTCAGTAAGTCACTCGAAACCAGCTAACTCGACTAAAATTCCTAACTTCTAGCACGCAGACTTTTGTAAATTTAGAAATGAATTGTCATACATCAATTGGGAAAACGTAATGGGGATCTCCAACGCGAAAATAAAGTGGGAATCGTTTGAAATAATGGAGAGCTAGTTCCTGAAAACAAGCAAATGGCTACCCTGCTAAACGAATTTTTTACTTCAATTTTTACAATAGAAGATGTAACGAATATTCCAACGGTCATAGACATAATACCGTTTGACAATGGTAATACTTTAGATAATATTGTGGTTAGTGAAAGGGCGGTAATGCGCTATATTGCTAAAATGAAAATGCGTAAATCACCGGGGCCGGATTCCATATGTCCCATACAACTAAAAGAATTAAAAAAAGGCATTGTTGTGCCGCTAATAAAGATTTTTAATGCATCTGTTTCTGAGGGGTGCGTACTAGATAATTTCAAGTTAGCAAATGTAACACCTATTTTTAAGAAAGGCGATAAAGGTGCGGCGGAAAATTATAGGCCAATCAGTTTAACGTCTGTTGTAGGTAAGCTACTGGAATCAATAATTAGGGATCGTATAGTCGAACACTTGGAATTGCATAACTTGGTTAGAAATACGCAGCACGATTTTAGGCGAACCAAATCTTGCTTAACTAATCTTTTTGAATTTTTTCAAAGCGTGGTTGAAATTTACGATAGTCATCGGACGGTAGATGTAGTGTATTTAGATTTTTCAAAAAGCGTTTTACACCGTACCGCACAAAAGACTCACTGAAAAAAACTAAGTCCCATAGAATCAGGGGTGTAGTAATAAAGTGGATAGAAGAGTGGTTGAGAGTTAGGAAACAGAGCGTGGTCGTTGATGGAGCGGAGTCCTGTTGGGCTAATGTAGCGAGCTGCGTTCCTCAGGGCTCTGTGTTGGGCCCCTTGCTTTTTCTTATATATTTTAACGATTTAGATGTCGGCCTAGTTAGTACAGTTTCAAAGTTTGCAGATGAAACGAAGTTGGGTTGTAGGGCGATTAATGACGAAGATAGAGGTAAAATCAAGGAAGATCTGAATAAAATCGTTGATTGGTCAGTCGCATGGCAAATGAGATTTAAGGAGTTGGCAAGGAGTTGGCAAGCGTAGAACAGGAAAAAGATTTAGAAGTTATCATCACTGGTGATTTAAAAGAGTCGAGACAAAGTACAGCAGCGGTCAATAAAGCGAAGCAGGTACTAGGTTTTATAGCTAGGAATTTTGAGTACAAATCATGCGATATTATTGTTCCTCCTTATAAAACATTAGTTAGACCCCATTTGGAGTACGCGATCCAATTTTGGAATCCGCATATGCGAAAAGATACAGACAAAATCGAAAGAGTTCAAAGACGAGCAACTAAGATGATTCCGTCGCTTAAGTCGAAGTCGTACGAGAATAGGCTTAAGGAGTTAAAATTGGCTACACTCGAGACTAGGAAGCTAAGGGGTGATCTAATTCAGGTTTTTAAAATTATGAATGGGTTCGATAACGTAAATAGAAATAGATTTTTCGAAATATCACAATATAATAGAAGTAGAAATAATGCGTGTAAGTTGAAAAGTAGAAGGTTCGAGACAGCACTTGCCAAAAACTTTTTTACGCAAGAATAGTAAATAGCTGGAATGCTTTGTCGGTAGAAGTAATTAGTAGCACGTCTATAAACATGTTTAAAAATCGATTAGACGCATATGTTGATAGAATGGGTATAGTTTACAGTATGTAAAATTAAGGATTTTGTGGTATGGAACCCACGTAAAATTGTAGGTCCCTCCGCCACCACGGAGGATATGCGCAATACACAACTACAATCACAGTTAGGTAGACCAGCCATGAGTGGATCCTAGGGTCTTTGTTGGCCGGAAACAGTAAAACATTATAAAATATAGTGTACATATATATATATATATATATCGTAAAGAACGACGCTTGTATAGGAGATATTCCGCGCAAGACGAGAAAGAGAAAACAACAAATGAAAAAATGAAGTACCACCTGGGAATCGAACCCGGGATCTTCCGATTGCCGGTCAGACGCGATAACCACTACACCATGGACTCCACCCTTCCAAATGCCGTAATTCCTCTACATACTCGCAGAAACCAATGCCCCAAGGGGGCACCTCCCGCTTGCCGTAACATTATATACATTCAACTGCAAAGAACACGCAGTATAAATAACGTAAAGAACGACGCTTGTATAGGAGATATTCCGCGCAAGACGAGAAAGAGAAAACAACAAATGAAAAAATGAAGTACCACCTGGGAATCGAACCCGGGATCTTCCGATTGCCGGTCAGACGCGATAACCACTACACCATGGACTCCACCCTTCCAAATGCCGTAATTCCTCTACATACTCGCAGAAACCAATGCCCCAAGGGGGGCACCTCCCGCTTGCCGTAACATTATATACATTCAACTGCAAAGAACACGCAGTATAAATAACGTAAAGAACGACGCTTGTATAGGAGATATTCCGCGCAAGACGAGAAAGAGAAAACAACAAATGAAAAAATGAAGTACCACCTGGGAATCGAACCCGGGATCTTCCGATTGCCGGTCAGACGCGATAACCACTACACCATGGACTCCACCCTTCCAAATGCCGTAATTCCTCTACATACTCGCAGAAACCAATGCCCCAAGGGGGGCACCTCCCGCTTGCCGTAACATTATATACATTCAACTGCAAAGAACACGCAGTATAAATAACGTAAAGAACGACGCTTGTATAGGAGATATTCCGCGCAAGACGAGAAAGAGAAAACAACAAATGAAAAAATGAAGTACCACCTGGGAATCGAACCCGGGATCTTCCGATTGCCGGTCAGACGCGATAACCACTACACCATGGACTCCACCCTTCCAAATGCCGTAATTCCTCTACATACTCGCAGAAACCAATGCCCCAAGGGGGGCACCTCCCGCTTGCCGTAACATTATATACATTCAACTGCAAAGAACACGCAGTATAAATAACGTAAAGAACGACGCTTGTATAGGAGATATTCCGCGCAAGACGAGAAAGAGAAAACAACAAATGAAAAAATGAAGTACCACCTGGGAATCGAACCGGGATCTTCCGATTGCCGGTCAGACGCGATAACCACTACACCATGGACTCCACCCTTCCAAATGCCGTAATTCCTCTACATACTCGCAGAAACCAATGGTTATCGCGTCTGACCGGCAATCGGAAGATCCCGGGTTCGATTCCCAGGTGGTACTTCATTTTTTCATTTGTTGTTTTCTCTTTCTCGTCTTGCGCGGAATATCTCCTATACAAGCGTCGTTCTTTACGTTTTATACTGCGTGTTCTTTGCAGTTGAATGTATATAATGTTACGGCAAGCGGGAGGTGCCCCCCTTGGGGCATTGGTTTCTGCGAGTATGTAGAGGAATTACGGCATTTGGAAGGGTGGAGTCCATGGTGTAGTGGTTATCGCGTCTGACCGGCAATCGGAAGATCCCGGGTTCGATTCCCAGGTGGTACTTCATTTTTTCATTTGTTGTTTTCTCTTTCTCGTCTTGCGCGGAATATCTCCTATACAAGCGTCGTTCTTTACGTTATTTATACTGCGTGTTCTTTGCAGTTGAATGTATATAATGTTACGGCAAGCGGGAGGTGCCCCCCTTGGGGCATTGGTTTCTGCGAGTATGTAGAGGAATTACGGCATTTGGAAGGGTGGAGTCCATGGTGTAGTGGTTATCGCGTCTGACCGGCAATCGGAAGATCCCGGGTTCGATTCCCAGGTGGTACTTCATTTTTTCATTTGTTGTTTTCTCTTTCTCGTCTTGCGCGGAATATCTCCTATACAAGCGTCGTTCTTTACGTTATTTATACTGCGTGTTCTTTGCAGTTGAATGTATATAATGTTACGGCAAGCGGGAGGTGCCCCCTTGGGGCATTGGTTTCTGCGAGTATGTAGAGGAATTACGGCATTTGGAAGGGTGGAGTCCATGGTGTAGTGGTTATCGCGTCTGACCGGCAATCGGAAGATCCCGGGTTCGATTCCCAGGTGGTACTTCATTTTTTCATTTGTTGTTTTCTCTTTCTCGTCTTGCGCGGAATATCTCCTATACAAGCGTCGTTCTTTACGTTATTTATACTGCGTGTTCTTTGCAGTTGAATGTTATATATATATATATATATATATACATCTATTAGGGTGTCCCATTTTTCACTTTTTTAAAAAATGTCAATGTCCATACTTTTTCCTTATTAGAACTGGTCCACTGAATACAACCATATCAAAAGAATATCTTTTTCTGAATTTTATGGGTCCCCCCACCCCCCTCGAAATATTTTGCGCTCTCGGATTGCAAAAATTGGCATTTTGGGGAGTACATTTGACACTGAGGAGCCAATTATTTATACAACACCTACATATTTGGTACAAAATGATAGCTATATTCATGCACCTAACATTAAAACACCCATCGGAAGTGTTTAATAAATGAAAGAGAATTTGTACATCAAAATCGATTCATTACAGGAACTTTTTACCACAAAAATGTTACCTCATGAAAAAATGACGAGTAATTTTTACCAAAATTATTTGAAAGTTATTTCTAATATCTCATTTTTAACACGAGTGTTACCGCCACTTATAGAGCATCATCCCAATGCAGCTCCACGGCGATGGGCTTTGATAAGATAGGATGAAAAATCGAACAAAGATAAATTTAACTTATGCTATCGAAGTGGGAACAACTTTGCAAATACAGAAATTTGCAAAGCCCCATCGTTTTTGTTTTTTTTAATCACTGCATAAATCAAAATATACTTTTACAAGAAAAAAGGAATAAAGTTAATAAAATACAAAATATATAGCTTTCCAGTATACAACTAAAAAGAAACACAACATTGGAATGGTGTATTACTTAGGCCTAACTAGTCTTGTCTTTTTGTCAGATTGATTAATATTTTCTTTGAAACAACAGGGATCATACGCCTGTTTTCTTCAACAACCTGTAGAAGTTCTTGAATTTCATTCTCAATCTTGCATGTGCCATAGAAATCTTGTATCAGTTTAACTCCCCGCTCCGCCGTATCATTAACAACTTTGCAAAAGAAATTATATTCTTCATCCTGATATAATCTTCATCAGTTTCCCACATAAGAACAGGCTTTAGAGCCAGTCGCCTGTTGAGTCTAGCTGGCGAAAGAAAAACCAAGACTTGGAACCAATAAGTCGGTGGAGCTTAACATTCTGTTTCAAAATGGGGAAGACAGGTTGGCCTATATGAAAGTCTTTAGGATGGACATAATGTAATAGTTCTTTTGCCATCATGCTCTTATCTTCAATGCTCAAAGAACCAAAGAGAGCCATTGGTGTAAGTTCCTCAGTTAGGTACCAATAATGACCTTTAAAAGTGTTTAAAGCTGTTACAGCGATATCACCGTCTATTTTCTTGTAGAACCATTTCCCTGTAAAAGTTGAAATCATTTACAGGGGCATCAACTGCGTTTGTGCACGAAAGCCAATACTTTCCATAGAAAAGTGTCGTAAAAATACACATCCTTTCAAGCTTATAAATGGTTATTGAGTCAAACCCAACTTCGTTGCAGAAAGCATACATTTTATGTATATAAAGTATAGCTGCCATTCATCTTGCGTGATGAAATGCCCCAGGCTTCATCCAGTGCGTTCCTCTTGAAGGGACTACGTCAAGAATCAGAAGTATTGTTTCAGCAACTTCCCTATAGTCATCTCGGGGAAGACTCCTTTCATTGTTAAGGACATCTTTCATATATTTGATGTTTTCCCCTTTTAAATTCCGCAGATATCGATCTTTTATTTCAAGATGCTTATGAGGTTGTTTGGTGTCAATATTCTTCCAATCGTTTTCTTTGAATTTCTTGAAATCTTTACTGAAGAAGTCGTCTTACCAAATATTTTCAAATAGCCGATAAAATTCTCTCAGCCATGTGATGACGGCAGGCCATCCAAAGCAATTTTTTCCCGAGTAGATCTTCTACTTTTATGCAAGCTCCTTTTACCCAGCCAGAATTGGAAGCAGTGGTATCAAAAACCATGCCATACACATTATTCTCCAATTTCCAGCTAAACATAGACTCTACAACTGCTGATACTTGTGTCAGTCCTGTTGTATTTTCGATTTTCTACATCTCTACCTCCAGTAACAAGAATCGCCAATCTCTCTTCTTTCTCATTTGATAGATCACCAATCATTTTGCTGTCCCAGTGAATCAAAACATATTCAGGAGCAATAAATTCCTCTCTGATGGATTCTGCCTTTCTTTTCCTTGTTTTTTTTTAGCTCCTCGACCTGCCGTACTTTTTTGAAATTCTTATTTCTGCATTATTTTTTCCACACTCTGCTGCAACTACTGAAGCAAAGCCAGTGCGTTGTCGTAATGAAAGGCCTAGGCGATCTGCTGTATTTGATATTAGGTTTGACTTAAGCACGTTTTCAGCCTTCCTTGATGGACCTGGCTTGGGAGAGAAGTCGTCATCTGCCGCGTCATCTCCTGAATCACTGTCAAATGTATCTTCGCGCTCTTTACCCTTACCTTTTTTCCTAAAGATTGGCATTGTTCTTCTTTCATTGTTCGATTTTTCTCTTCACGAATGCTGGCCTGTTTTCAGAACACCTTTGCAACGTATCCTTTGTCTATTGGACCCAAACAGTATTTCCTCTCACCTCGCTGATCTTCTAAAAATGCGATATCTTCAGTCTTCTGATCTGTAGATTTCATTGACTCCTTTTGAATTTCTTCAACAGCATTTTGGGTCGAAATGTCGAATAATTTATTCATATGATCCAAGAAATTTTGCTTTTTGCACTCATATTTTTTCTATTTCTATGTTTAATCAAGTTATCATGTTTATTTATTAAATCAAGTATCATCATTCTTGGTGATTTATGTTTAGCGATGTCTTTCGAGGGAATGCCTGCCTTATTCCAAATACATCTAACTTTTCGTAAAACAATTTTTATATTTTCCTCCTTTGAGACATTTCTCTGATTGATTTGTTGTCTTCTCAGAAAGAAAAAATATCTTGTGACATCACCATTTCTTGGAAGCATGCAGCCTTCTTCAGTATGTATATCATCTTTGAGTTTACCTAATATTGAATCATAAGTTGTTATATCTTTTCTGAGCACTGGCTTACTACTAGCCATATCTAAAGTACTGTTGTGAGCCTACAAACACACAGCACTTCTACAGGACAACATCTCCGCAAATTGTTTTACATAAAACTGAAAAATATAAATTTAATATATATTACCTAAATTATTAACAATACTGCATAAAACTACATAAATAAAAATATATAATAAATAATAATTTATTGGAAATATAGAGTAAATAAACATAGGGAGCCTACCTAAAAATATTTACCCTTAATTTCGACCTACTATAATAAAAGAATATTAATTATAAGTACTTGTTCATTTATTAAACACTTTTGATGGATCTTAATGTTAGGTGCATGAATGTAGCTATCATTTTGTTACAAATATGTGGGTGTTGTATAAATAATTGGCTCCTCAGTGTCAAATGTACTCCCCAAAATGCCAATTTTTGCATTCCGAGAGCGCAAAATATTTGGAGGGGGTGGGGGGACCCCTAAAATTCAGAAAAATATTTTCTTTTGATATGGTTGTATTCAGTAGACCAGTTCTAACAAGGAAAAAAGTATGGACATTGACATTTTTAAAAAAAGTGAAAAATGGGACACCCTAATATATATATATATATATATATATATATATATATATATATATATATCAGAGGCAACGGCGGGGGTCAGGCAGGTCAGGCTGAGCCTGACCTAACTTTAAAAGAAAAATAAATTTAATTTCCTGGTCATCATGTAAAATTTAAATTTGTGTATTTCAATGATCTATTTATTATGGTCACTTTATTAGAGCAATATAAATTTTAGAATGCCGCATTTTTTCCTTCTCTCCATGCGCCGCTTCTTTGGGCAAAATCAGACTTGTTTTATGATGCCTGAGCGACCGAGCGCATTAAGCCACAAAGCCAGGTCAGGCATAATTTCCGATGCCTTGCATCACACATAAAAAATGAAACTTTTACGAAATTTAATGTAATTTAAAATCAACATTAGTATAGCATCTGTCAAAACAATCAGATAAGTATATAATTTTGTCAATCTATTTTTTCAAAGAAGAGAAAAGCGAGTTTTTCAGTTTACAAGTCAGGCATATTTCTAAGTGCCTAACATTACGCTGGATGCCAAATCTCATCCTCAGAAAGCTGTTTGAGTGAAAATAGAGAAATGTGGCAACTATGAATTGCGCACGGCTTTCCTCATTGTCAGTTACCTCAGGGACCGTGTCGTATTCGTTTCAATGCATTGGATTTTTTTCCTTTTGTGTTTTTTGTGTGTGTGTGAGTTTTTTTCTTTTTTTACTCGACCTTAGATACCCATTTACATTGAAGTACATTTATAAAGATCCCGATTTTACTGCCTGCAAAAATGTCAAAGAACTGCTAAAATTATGCATTGACTTAGATTTAGAAAAAGCTTTTAGCGAATCTGCAAAACTGTTTAGATTGATTTTAACTATACCAGTGAGCAGTGCATCCACAGAGAGAAGTTTTTCAACATTAAATCGAATTAAGACGTATCTAAGGAACAGAACTGGTCAGAAAAGACTAGTATGTTTAGCAAGAACTGCAATAGAGAAAGAAATTGTGGTTTCCCTGGAGAGGCAAAAGATTCTACATGACAAGGTCATCGAAGAATTTGCATTGAAACCGAGGAGGTTGGGGTTTATGTATAAATGACTCATGGTAGATTAAATATGATGAAGACATTCTCTAAGGACATAATAAAATACAAGTTACTATAATTATTAAACAATTTATTGATTTAGTAGGCTTTAAGTAATTATTTAAAACAAAAGCAAAATTATTTAAAAAACAAAATTTACATATTCATTAATATGAATTCTATCGAAGTCATATCAAGCCCATAATGCTTGTGCCTGACCTATGTGAAAAGTCTGGCGTCGCCCCTGATATATATATATATATATATATAATATAGATATATATATATATGTGTGTGTGTGTACATATATATAGTGTGCGTGTATATATACACTCTATATATACATAAGTAGTATGGGCGCAAAAGGAGAGCGTGCAATGCAATTGCAAATGTTGATCAATGTTGCAAAAGAAATGTTGCACAATGGTATGCAACAAGGGGAATGTTGCAAGATGTTATGCAACAAAGGAGGAGAGGGGAATGTTGCAAGATGTTATGCAACAAAGGACGAGAGGGGAATGTTGCAAGAGCAACAAGGGGTTATACAACTTGGAGGCGGAGTTATGCCCAAGAGAAAGAGAGAGAAGGAGAGAAAGAGGAGGAGAGGTGTTCGCCTGGCAGGAGCCAAGCGCATATTAACACTTCAGCCGAGCGGACGTTGTCTTATAGGTCCCTAATCAGCCTGTGCCGCCAAGCACTATCAGCCAGTTGACGAAGTGTATACCTCGTTTGGACACGTACACACCCGCCTATACGCCCATAAAATATTACGCACACACGATTATATGCACCGGGTTCAAGGTCCGGTGGTGGCGCGTCCTTCCACGGTTGGTAGAAAAATGGGTACCCAGATTGCCCTAGCAGGGATCTCTTTCTCGCGCGCTCCCCCCTCTCACTCTCTCTCACTCTCTCTCTCTCTCTCTATCTCTCTCCCTATCTCATTCTCGCTCTCGCTCTCTCTCGCACCCCCTCCAACAGCAGGTAGTCCCACTCCCCCAGTAGTTGGTCCCACTCCCCCAGTAGTTGGTTCAACTGCGTCAGGAAACGACTCAGGCAAGTTAGGAAAAATCACAACTTAAAATCACTCAAAACTGTGCTCTTCAATGCTAAGTCAATTAGAAACAAACTAATGGAATTTATTGCGCTTGTCAAATCTGAGAACTTTGATATCATAGGAATAACGGAATCCTGGATTCATTCTGAATCAAGGGATTTTGTAGGAGAATTTGAAATGGTAGGTTACAAAATGTTTCACAAAGATAGGAACGGAAGGGAAGGCGGCGGTGTACTTTTGTATGCTCCGGACTTCCTGCACCCGGTAAACAGTAATATCGTATCTGCTCATGAAATGTTGGGAATTGATCTAAACCTAAATAATAAAGTAGTGCATCTACTTCTAGTATATAGGCCACCTCACTACCCCGTTGATAAGGATATAAACTTGTATAACCAATTAAGCAGAATAGTGAATAATAAGATCAGTGTGATATTTGGTGATTTTAATTGTGGTAATGTAAATTGGGAAAACAAAACAGCTGATGCTGAGGGCTCAAGACTGTTGGAATTTGCCGATGATAACTTATTAAGTCAATGGATTGACGGTCCTACAAGGGGTAATAATAAACTAGACCTCGTATTCACGAACGAAGATGACCTAGTCTCTAACCTGACCATTGGTGAAAATTTAAGTAACAGCGATCATAATTTGATTAGGTTTGACTTCAGGGTTCCAGTTAATACACGTGAAAAGACTTGTGAAAGACTGGATTTCTCGAGAGCAAATTTTGAAAGCTTCCGAAGTAGTTTAGACACACTTCAAGTTCTAATAAGTGAGGATGTCAATGTCACCTGGAGCTCGTATAGGGATCAATTTAGAATATTACAGAACACTTTTATACCCACTAAAATAGTTTCCTTCAACAAAGTCACCGAAATGGTTTAACAACGAAATTAGCAGTGCTATTACGGGAAGAAATAGAGCCTACAAACTACTAAGTCGCATTTCAACCAGACTAATTCAGAAAACTATATAAACCTACGGAGGAGGGTTAAGTCCCTAATTAGATCAGCCAAACGTTATGAAGAAGCTAGAGTTGCCTAACTCTCTAAAGTTAACCCTAAAGAATTTTTTGCCCAGGTTAATAGCAGAGAGCCAATTATAAATTATGTAGGCCCCTTAAAAGATAGAAATGGCGTACTGAAATTCGGTGATAAAGATATAGCTAATATGTTAAATGAGTTCTTCATTACAATCTTCACGGAGGAAGACACAATAGAAGTGCCAAGTCCTCGAATTACATATGACGGTGACCATCTCGTAGAGACCATAAGTTTTACGATAAATGAGGTGCAGCAATTAATTGATAAGATGAACAAATACAAATCACCTGGCCCCGACTTATTTCTCCCAAGGGTATTAAGAGAGGTTAGCCAAAATGTTGTTATTCAAACAATCAATCGAGTTAGGGAAAGTTCCAACCGACTGGAAGTTAGCAAATGTGACACCTATCTTTAAAAAGCGTGATAGGGAAAATCCTTGTAATTACCGCCCGATCAGTTTAACATCAGTTGTCGGCAAACTGTTGGAATCTATCATTACAAAACGTATTTTGTATCACCTTGAATCTAACAATCTAATTTTTTATTCTCAACATGGATTTAGACGACATAGATCCTGTCTGACAAACCTATTAGAGTTTTTCCATAATATGCATACACTGTACGATGCAAGTAGGGCAATAGATATAGTGTATCTCGACTTTCAAAAAGCCTTTGACAAAGTCCCTCACGCGAGATTGATGGCGAAAGTCAAAGGACTAGGCATCACCGGGCTCGTTTCCAACTGGATTGGGGATTGGTTAAAAGATAGAAAGCAGAGAGTGGCAATAAATGGAGTGGCTTCGGAGTGGGCGCCCGTCACCAGTGGTGTCCCACAGGGTTCCGTTCTGGGTCCTTTATTTTGTATCATCTATATTAACGATATAGACGTCGGGCTTCTAAGTGCAATCTCCAAATTTGCAGACGATACGAAATTAGGAAGTAGTGTAGGTACTGAGGAGGGCGTAAGAACGCTTCAGAACGATCTTGACAGGTTGGGCAAATGGTCTGCTACTTGGCAGATGCCATTCAACTTGGACAAATGTAAGGTAATGCACATAGGTTATAAAAACCCGAAGACCGATTACTCTCTCGTGGGAAGGAACTTGACTGAGACCGATCTAGAGAAAGACTTAGGAGTCTATATCAGCAACGATCTGAAACCGTCGAAGCACTGTGCAGAAGTCGGAACGAGGGCCTTAAAAATATTAGGTTATATTAAAAGACAGTTCCAATTTCGGAACAAGGAGACTGTAATGTCTCTTTATAATTCTCTAGTCAGACCTCAACTGGAATACTGTGCGAAGTTTTGGTCTCCATCCCTCAGGAAGGACATAGAAAGGTTAGAAAGAGTACAAGCAAGGGCTACAAAATTGATCCCTTCAATGAGAATGCAAAGCTACCAACGGAGATTGGAGCGCGTAGATCTGTTTACCTTAGAGACGAGGAGGTTGCGGGGTCAGCTTATTCAAGTCTTCAAGATGCTCAATGGAATAGACAGGATAGATTACAGAAACTTATTCTCAATTAATGCCAATCCGACAAGAAATAATGGGTTTAAACTGGAACTAAAGACATTTATGACCTCTGTCTGCGGGAATTTCTTTTCCTATAAAATAATTAATATCTGAAACCAACTTCCCCCAGACGTTGTTTCCAGTCAAAATGTAAATGTGTTTAAAAATAGGCTAGACAAAGTACTGAATACTCTCATAGTTTAAGACAAAAACATAACATAACTCTGCAGGAGTTCGCTTGCACGGTGTCTTTGTGAGCATGCTAAATATAGAGCTATTTATATATTCTCCACTTTCCTGTAAAATTTCTTTGGCTACTTTTCCATGGTCAAGGTATTTTCTTCAACCTTTTTCCATACCTGCCTCTGGCAGGGAGGGAGGGGAAGGTGGGGAGAGAGCCTTCTACTTTTCTATCCAGTTTTCTACTACTGCTAGGATAGTTGAAAGAAAAATAAACTTGTTTAATAACAAGAACCTCCCAACGTGGACCGGAAGGTCTTTGAGGCTTCTTCTTTTCCTTGTAACTCCTTGTAACTCTCTCTCCCTCTCTCTCTCTCTCACCCCCCTTCCTCTCCCCCTCCCTCTCTCTTTCCCCCTCTCGCTCTCTCTCTCCCTCTCGCTCTCTCCCTCCCTCTCTCTCTAACCTTCTCGCTCTCTCTCTCTCTCTCCCTCTCGCTCTCTACCTCTCCCTCTCGCTCGCTCTCTCTCTCTTTTATATATATATATATACACACATCCCCGTTAAAAAGTAGGTCTAGGGTGGGGTGAAAAGTTTGACCTTCATCAGAATGAACAATTCGGGCGTAAGCAATCGAAGGGTTAACCAAAGAAAGCCTATATATGTACAGTTCCGGAAAAAAGTTCATCTAAAAAAATTCTGAAAACTATAAAAATTACTAATTAGTACAAAAAACGTACACAAAAGATCTAAAATTTATAATTAGCAATCACGTCAAATTGCATTAATTCACATTAATTCCATTTATTACATAACTCAAACAAATCCCTAGGATTTTATCGCACATTTATGCCTGATTTCTGAATATAGAGGGAGCGGAATAAAGCGGTTTACCGAGAATAACAGAATCACCTTGTGAAAAATAATATTTATCATTTACTACAGAAATTACTAGTACAAGAAGAGTTAAAAACTTGGTGGCTAACTGGATTTCACATGGAGTATATATGAACAAAAAATTAAATAAAAAATAATAGCATAAGAAATACGAACGAGGAATATATATATAAAAAATAATAATACACAAAACGTATAATCAACATGTTAGTACAGAAAAAATAATATATATATATATATATATATATATATATATATATATATGTGTGTGTGTGTGTATATAATATATATACACACACACACATATACAATTATATTAAACAACGTTCTGAAAATTGCGGAATGGAAAGCTGTTTTATTCTTGTCATGCGTGAATTAATAAGGTGATGTTAATGTGTAGATATATATATATACACGCCTATTAAAGATTTATCCTTTCAAAATAAAATTTGAAACACCTGTTCTACCATTGTGTTTTAGCGCGCAGGAACCGAAATCTCGATAATAAACAACGCTTCGATGGAATCTTATTTCCATCCTCTCGACATCATAAACTTTGGTGTTTAATGAACCGCTACATCGCACATCTCTGTTATTTTTTTTAAATTTATTTTTTGTACCGAAAGCAAAGGTAATCCTATATATGTACAAATCTCCTCTCTCTCTCTCTCTCTCTCTCTCTCTCTCTCTCGCTATATATATATATCTATATATATATACCATTATATTAATGAGCGCTCTGTTGGAGATCGTAAACTTTAGGCTAATGACCCGCAACCAGCACGCATCTCTGTTATTTTTAAATTTATTTATTGTATCCCTGCGTTATCGTAAGATACAATAAACTTTTACTGCGGTGAGTGAGAGCAAGCTTCGCGCGCTGTTGTTTTTCTTCATGGTTAATTGATTCTGAAATTACCTTCAAGTTATATATTTTTCCCGATACTATTTAGATAGGGCACCATAAACTGATTCACAAACCATCCTCATCTCTCTCTCTCTCTCTCTCGGCCGAATACAAGAACCAAAAAAAAACAAAGCGTTTCTCTCTCTCTCTACGAATGGGAATATCCTACACGCCCCAGATTTCACGGGGCAGCCAATCACAGCCCTGTGGGCAGAGCCAAGGACCTCTGTTTGGCCGCTATGCAGACCTACGCGTTAAGTCCCACCCAAAATTCACTGATTGCCAATAGGAAGCTCGCGAATCGTGTGTTGTGGGTTGATCACAATCACAAGCCCCCGTTATAAAAGGGGTCACTTTCATCTCAGAGCCTCAGTTCATTCGTTTTTTTGGAACAGTGCTTTTGAAATACCAACCATGAGCAAGGCTGTATGACTCCCTCGAATTGTTTGAAGATGAAGATTTCTATGCTGAGGCAACGCGTCTAATTTTCAACGCTGCAGATCGGAATGAACTTCTATCTACGCAAGTTGTTTTAGAAATTTGTGACGAAATGCAAGAACCGTTCAATGTAAACGATATTAACATGTAAGTAGTTAATTTGTGATTATACATATTGCCGTTCATTCAGTGTTAACTTATAAAAGGCCACGATAAATGCGTTTTGAAAACTAGTTTGTGTTTATTCTCGGTCTATATATAACGTTTCAACCGGTGTTAGTTAATTTATAAAAAGTCGTAATAAAACGAAGTGAACTGCTATCTGCCCAGAGGCCCTGTCTCTATTCATATATATATAATATATATATATATTATATTATATATATATATATATATATGATGTGTTTTTATTTGTACATTTCTCGATAATTTAAAGACAGCACCGCAGTAGGATTTTAGAAATATTAAAAATTTTTAAGAATTGTCTGTGGGCCCGGGCTCGAGACCCTGCGTCGGAAGACGATGTCTTAACACTCTTAATTTGAAAACTATCAGGATATCTGTTTTTTATTATAATTTTTAAAATTCGTAGGATTTTCTTTTATTGTAGCTCTTTGATTAGACTAATTTATTTTTATTTAAGTTTATAGCACTGATGCTACTTTTCATTTTGATGAAATGGGAATAAGTGATATGGATGCTTTACCCCACAACCAAACCAGCGATCTGAACACAGAGGTCGAGGTATTGGCTCACATCCGGTCCAACGAATGCCAGGTCACCGAGGAACTAATGTAAGTATTTTTGGGGTGGTTAAGAACAAAACACATTGTATTTTCATTTAATTTATTAAATGGTAGAAAACATGTACAAAGCGCAACCAGTGTCCATTAAATAAGTCTTAACGGGTACAAAGAGGCCTTTACACAATATAGATATACACCTTTACACAATACAGCAGGTGCTAACATATGGGAACCATTTTTGTATCTGTCTGCATACCTTTTTATCATTCATTTCAGTTTTGCACAAATCGAATAATTTAAAAAAAATTATAAAACCCTTTCCCCGTGACATGTGCATGAGAAATGAGAGGGCGTATATGCCGCACGTGTTGCTATAATATCCTTGAAAGCGATACGGATTCCGTACAATCTCAGGTACATGTATCTGCTCGATTAAATTTACTATAACCGGATCATTCCAGGGCTGAGTGCCGAGTGAGTCAAAATAGTACATTCTTCCCCTAATTTTAAAATAGATTGCAAACCAATGAATTCCCTCACCCCATAATGTCGGTGTTAACTATAACCCCGTACCAGTTTCTCATAGTTGGCAATTTCAATATTTTATTCTTCGCAAACACGCCGATAAATTTTGAGCGTGTGAAACGGTCACTTTTCATTACCCTCTGGAGTGTATTCTCGTCCATTTTAAAAGTCTGTGACCACGTTCCTCAAACGATCAATTTCTATTAGTGCCTGTAATTCGAGGTACACCAGTACGCTAATAGGCGCGTCTATAGGCTTGGCAAATTCCAACCTGACTGAGATGTTCCCACTTTGCTGTGGACTTAAGTGCGTATTTACGCCAGCAGACAAGTCAGGCGTAATATCAAGTGAATAAATGTTAAATTCTTGGACAAACTCTTTCGGCGTTACACCAAACCCAAGCTCGTCACATGCACCTGTATTATGAGCCAGATTACTATAAGCTCTCGCGCAGAGCAGGAACACAGCGTCTGATGAGTAATCAACAGTCACAGTCCCTCCCAATGCAACGCCATTTACGTATAGAGTCATATTTTTAAGGACGAAATTCTCGAATTTAAAGGCACTTTTTATATTTCCCATTCGTCGAGGCGTGATCCTGCATTCCAATTAATATCCGTTTCAGTAGAACTCCAAGGGCCACGTTTTCTAGTTGCTTCGAGGCCAAACCGTTGGGCACCATGTATAGTTTGATTTGTACCCTGTTAATTGGGTATTTTACTGTGGCGTGTATTAAGTCTTTCTCAATTTCTATTTGTTTTGGCGAACTTAATTTCACTCGGCGTATACGCAGATACGTCTCCATGATGAGAATCACAACGGGTTTCGCGCCCTCTTCTTGATCAGGCCCCAGATTTATACAGATCTCAGGACTCGTGCGGGTAAGCTTCAAACTTCATATCCATCCCGTTCATAAGCAGTTTCTCCTGGAATGTGAAATCTGTATGAAGACGTCCAAAACACTCGTATATCTTTTCTAGAATTTTTAAATTTATCCTTTATACAATTTTCATCTTTAGTCTGGTAATATCCCTCGGCGGTTAAAAAGGTGTCCTTCGCTTCTTTTGAAAAGTTGAGGACATTTTCCAGATAGGCTCGTAGGTGATAATACCCCGTTCCTGCCGAGATGTTAACCTGATTTAAATACACCTCACACTGGCTGAATATGGAGTGTAAAAGTTGGTTTCAGGGTACGCTGAGTAACTATCATCGCAGTAAGTTCCATCAGAATGGGCTATATGCAGTTTAGCGTACATGTGCATGCAGCTCGGGTTAAAAAAGTAAGAGCCTGAGCTGAGTATCACGAATTCTATAGGGGCACCCTGCGAACTAATTGTGTTTAATGGGTTAATTGTAATAAAGTCGCTATGCTCAATAGAGACCTAAGTGGGGGGCATATCAAAGAAGGAAAGTTCCGATTTACAGCATTGTAAACTACACGGAGGGATGAAACGCGCCATGACGAGTCAGAAATAGTACCACCTCTCTTGACATCTAGTAATCAGCCTATGATTCGTGAGAGTAGTATCCTCAGCTTATATAAGTTAAAAAAATGATCAGCCACAGGTTTCATACGCTTAGAGCACTTCTTTTTTGATTTCCTTTTACGTTTAGCGCCACGTGTTGTAACACCTTCCTGGCAGATCTCTTCTTTCTGCCACCACGCATTTTTCTCTTTGCATCTTTGATGATTTCGTCCAGTGTACGTTTTAAATGTTTTTTTAGAACTTCTTTATGCTTAGTTCCACCCATTATTTCTTCTGTCGCGTTAAAACCTGTTTGTAACGCCTTCCTCCCTAAGTACCTGGCACCCCTCTTCAACAGTGGGACAGCGGTGCGTAGTATGGATGAAAAAATGGATCCAAGCCCACTCCCACGCTGGTATCTCACTCCTCGATAGTCTGTGAATGGCCTTCGGGTCATTATAAACGGCGAAAGTGTAGTTTCACTGTTAAGCTCCCATCACCAAATGTGAATTTTTTTCCCTCAATCGTTCTTATATGCATCGAGATGTTGGTTAATAGATTAGTCGCAACATTCACATAATGGGGCTTGTCATATGTAATGCTCAAACTTTTCCCTCTATGGTTGGGGATGTGTGCAATGGGCAGCAGGCGCGCCTGGGTGTCCCCAACAAATTGGTGCTCTACGATATTGCTGTAAATATAGCACATGTCTGGAGGTGGAGAGCTTTCACCCAATTTCTCCATCTTCAATTGATACATTAAGCTGGACATGTCATGCTGTGCCTCGTGAAAGGTATCTCTTTGGATAGCTGCGCTATATCGGCCTTCAGCCACAATTGTGAACAGCTCTTTATGTTTAATATTTCTACTAAGCGTTGATTTTAACTTCAATGTACATGCAGCCGTGTCTATGTTTACGACTTCAAAAAGTAAATCGTTTGTCAGGTACAACTTTTCAAGACTCTTGTTTAACCCCGTCACAATGTCCATGGTGGTATCATAATGGCCGATTCCTAGCGAAACATTTGTGCTATAGTACTGTACCTCACCGAACAGTACTGATAGCGTAGTGTTGTCTAAGGTTATGCCTAATTTTTCGCACTCATCAATTCTTCTAAGGATCAGAAATATGATTTGTTCATTCTCAAGAGTTAAAAATTTGGAGACTAACTGGAGTTCACATAAACCCACCTCATACGAATCACGCTCCAATTCAATGGGTCCATGGAGTTCTGTCACAAAGTTGGCGAGGGTGTTGTTAGGATGTACAGAGAGAGAAGAAGAGGACGGGAGTGTGAAATAGAAGTGGCTGGGCGCCATGTTGCATACTAATTAAGCTTCATTATTGCAACAGCTTTTATCATATATATATGTATACACAAATATATTAAATAAATAAATATATTGAAAATAAATACACATGAAAATACTTTATGTTCTACTTCGCTTAACTAAAACACTAAACTTGCACGTCATCGAGTCTACAGTCATATCATTATTGCTTTGCACTACGCAGTAAATACGATTTAACATTATTTCACCGCTCAAGTGCGGGCGCCTATATTCGATGTAAATGGCCTTCATATCGTTCAATATTATTTTTGTGCCCACCTTACATTCGGTTAGCAAGTTATCTTTAAATACGGATAGAATACATTCAAAAGCAAGCAAAAAGAGGGTATCGTTAGGCACCACATCATTATTAAATCCAAGTTTATAAACACTCCTTTCCAATTGAGGGTTTTTCTTACCGATCCGAGCTTTTCAATCGTGAACTCTTCTTCACAACGCATAGCGACAATTGAAATAATCTTCTAAGTCGTAACGACAGCTGCTCATTATACAGAGGTACAATTCTTCAGGGTGAACAGTGTAGGCGAGCTCTGCCCTGTACCGCTCAAGTCCTTTGTACGATATTTCGAAGAGTCTACACCTTTTAAATAAGCATTCAGCTCTAGACCATTCTCGCCTTGTTCATTCCTACATTCGATAAACACGTCGAGCAGAGCGGTGTATGCGTATTCAAGAACCGTGTCAAAATATATCATATCCGTAACACGCGCGTCTAATATAGGCTTCAGCTTGCGGAATCCGACGATTTCAAACATTCTGTCGAAGATGAAATGGTTTCGCGTAGGGACAAGAACGTTATTATCAGATGCATTCTTCCACATCAGTCGTATATCAATGCATGGCTGATCGTTATTTATACACAATGTACAAACAATGGCATATGCGGGGGCATCACTAATCTGTTCTCTTCTTGTACCTACCCCTGCAGGTATTTTATAACGGTCCTCACCCCACTCTATTCATCTCCTCAACACTTAAATAAATAACATTACGTTTACCAGAGTTTGCTTGTCTACAAGTCGTTTGAAGTACATAGTTAATGGCACCGGTTTCACGCCTGAACACGCGCAATGACTTCGTCACGGACACATCGTACGCGGCATTGAGAATGCTTCTCAAAGGAAGTTCCATCGTATTCGAGGAGTGCACGTCCAGTCGGTTCAAGCTCTGAGATGACTATGAGCCACGGGTGGGCGTGCCGGATCGACGGGAGAGCGAGTCATACCATAAGCTGTTGAATCGTGTACAGATTTGTTCTAGCATGAATCACGCGAGTACTTTTACCCATTATACCGGGCAATTTTCCGACACATGGGGTATTTTCAGTTTTAATGTTTTATGCTCACTAGACGTTCTCCACACATTAACAATCCGGTGCACTATTTGAGAGAAACATGTGACCGTATTTATCCTTTTTGTTTAACAATCGATACTCGTCTCTAAACTCTATTAAAAACTCACATAGGGCTTTAGCCACAACCTCACTGCGAACCTCGTCATGATATATATGAATGTAGTGGTAAAAGTACTTTAGCTTGTCCATAATGACAAGGTTTATATTCTCAGCCGCAGGGTATGCGTACTCGGTATGATACATGCGTTCTTTTATGGTACGTTGAACTCTTTCAGCTAAAGAGGCCTTATGTATAGAACTGCTGCTGTAGTAATTGATATTAAACTCTGTCAGCATGTTCTGAAAAGCGCGACCTATAAATTCTTTCCCCATATCCGTACAAAAATAGCCAGGAACCCTTTCTTTTTTTAACATCAACGTTTTGGTCGCTTTAGCAACTGTTTCAGGCGATTTATTTTTCAGTGGAATTAGCCATAGATATCTAGAGAATACATCTATTATGAATAGGATGTAGCGGTATCCGTCATTATACACTGAATATCTTTGCATCTGTTAAATCCGCTTGCCAAATAGAGTCAATCGAATCCGCTGTTGTCTTGGTCGTTTTAAACCTTTTTCTCACCGGTTTATGAAGTGCATAAGCATCCTGCTCCCGCAGAAACCGCTCAACATCTTTTTTCCCTACTCCGTAAACACCTCTGCAAAGTCTATTAACACCACCATAGGAGGCGGGGTTAGAAATATCATAATAGCGTTTACTTAATATGTTAGCCATTTGCGTATTTTAGAGACACGTGGATAAGGTTGGCCGTTTGTTCTCTTCTTTCTCTTCTTCAGAGACGCTGCTGCTGGAGGCAATGGCGTACTCAGTTGTGACACATGCGAGACTTGATCCAGGTCTCTTAACCTTTTCAGATTGCCTATCAATATTTTGGGGACATTTATTTGTTGTAGTCTTGCTTTAATATGCTTCCATCCTGTTGGTGAGGGCCTGTCCCACTTTCTCACCAGATCATGAACAATGTCAACGATGTTGGATCCTTGTACCCTTGATCCTTCAACAATGACCTCACCTGTATCGGCCCATTGTATGATGGGGTCCTCACTAGGGTTTCTTTCCCGGGATCCCGGGATCCCGGCTGTTTTTATTGGATTTGAAAATCCTGGGAATTGGACAAATATCCCGGGAAATCCCTGAATTTTAAAATGAATGAATTTATTTTTTATTGATTTATTTGTTTTTTCTTTTGTTATTTGAAGGCTCTTGTTGTAGAATTAAAGAAAACTGCATAATATTTACCACATTTTATTCTACTTTTCGCTTTCTTAAATGAACACCTACTAGCATTAGCAACTTAGAGCAATCTAAAAGTGGGCCCGTATGCCAAAAACTGGCCGAGGGAATGTCGCTAACGCTGCGTTTAATACAAGGAACCGAGCCTCAGTATATTATCTAGCGATCGCAGGCAACTCATCTTGCTCAGAGTTTAAGCAAGCATTTGAAGCAAGAACTGCAGTTATTCGAGACAATAGGGAACAGAACTTCAAACATCATGAATTTATTTGATGCACTGAAAACCATTCCGCCAACCTTTGTTGAGTCAGAAAGAGCCTTTTCTGCAGCAGGTTTATTTATCACCAAGTTGAGAACTCGTTTTAGTGATAGAAGTATCGATTGTTTATGTTTTTCAAGAAGCTATTTTAAAAATGTTGATTGACTCTAAATATTTTAAGATAAATATTTTAAGATAACATATTTTAAGATAAAAGGGTGAAATTATTTTTTCTAATGAAGTTTATTTTATTTTTATATATTTATATTGGCTAAATATTTTAAGATAAAATATGTTGAGATAAAAGGTATAAATTATTTTTTTTGAATGAAGTTTATTTTTTTTTTATTTTTTATTTGCAAAATGCACTTAATTATAATTAAAGGAATATAATATTTTAGCCTTTTATTTGTCCCCTGCAGATGAATAGCATGATAAATATTATGTTTAATAAATAATAAATAGCTACCACTGATTGGTAAACTCAATTCAAGTATTACAATGCAAAAGTGGTCATCTAGGCATAAGTAATTGGTCATCCCAATTCTAAAAGGGTATTTTATCACTGAACAATAAAAAAAATTACCGTTCTCTTAAATATACAACAATTTCCTGGATTTCCCGGGATCCGGGAATTGACTTCATTTTTCTGGGAATTCCCGGGATTTCCCGGGATGAAGAAAGCTGCATATAAGGAGAAACCCTAGTCCTCACTCAGTAGATTATCAAGACTTAAGCCTTTATTCCTCAATGTATGTGGGAGATTGTCTTTTAACACATGTTCGATGTTTTGAGTTCCGTTGTTCTTTGATTGGTCATCTCTAACGTCGGGCCCAGGTCCTGTGTCGCCATGCTCAACGTTGCTCGCGCTGTACCAAATAACCACGAGGAGCTCTGTCGGATCCTTATAATCTTCGTACTCAAGAAGAAATTTCTGCAAAGCCTCTTGATACAAGATCCTTTTCTTCTCAGGTGACTTTTCACTGTTTAATAGGGCTAGCAACCCGCTTTCCATTCTTTTAGGCCTACATTTACGGGGTTCTAGAACCGTGTCTGGAATCTTTGAACTTTGCAATGAAGCATACACCTCGTGCGGAATCAATACCACCTTCTTCATTATATTAATCTAGTCCAGGGGTGGGTGGGGAACCTTTTTTCATTGAAAGGCCGCATTTCATTTAACCAAGACCCTATTAGGCCGCATGCTGAGAATTTAACGTATACAGTACAACAAAATGTCATATTTTAGTCTACAGTCTACATATTTACTAATTTTAAGTCAAACTTGATAATACGTGAGGGCTTTTATAATAAATAAAAATTCATCAAGGGCACATTTATTTTGGGGGGGGGGGGAATAATTGACAATAGAATTAATATTAAGTGAAAAATTATAGTAAGTGAAATGATGTTAATATTAAGTGAAAAAGTGATAAACCATTTAATGACTTTTTTGCGACTGCTTATTGCGGGACACGAGTCGTACATTTGGTTTCAACATCGTTGACCGTAGTTTTAGTTGGTCCTCCAGGTGAATATTCGTCATCTGAGATCTCAAGCGCGTTTGGATTTGAGTCACATATGAAAACGTTGATTCACAACAGTAGGATGTGCCGAAACAAGACAACATTCGACGAGCATGTTGGCGCAGACGTGGGTATTCAACGGCATTTTTCCATATTTCAACAGGATCCTTCTTAGTATCAAATAGAGACTTAAGGATATTATCTTCTAATAGCTCATTCAACTCCATCTGTAAATGTTCAGGAGCTTTGGAGACATAAACCAGGTGTGGTTGGAAAGCTAGTTTCAGTGTGAAGTCATGTTTCTCAAAATCTTCAAATTTTTCATCGTATTCTTCAATCAGGGAGTCTAGGACAGCTGTGTATTCTTTCACATCGCATTCCCTTAATGATTTGCTTGTATCTTCTTCATCAATTACCTTTGCCAGTTCAGGTAAGTGTTCAGCTGAAAGTTCCGATCGGGTAAGGATAGTTTTGAAAAAGCGCAGCTTCCTCCGAAAAGCCTGGATTTTTTGCCACATTTCATATATGGATTTAGTTTTACCTTGCAAAGAAATATTCAGGTCATTTTGCTTTGACATTACGTCACACAAAAATGCAGCATTTCTGCAGAAATCCTTTTTTGACAATTCACATGGTTCATTGAGTTCCTCAAAAAATCTTGTGATTTGTTTTAGCAAAGACAAAAGTTTTTCAAAGACTTGCCCTTGTGACAACCAGCGCACTTTAGAATGATAAGGAAGATCCACACTGAATGTTTCATCATCAAGCATAAGCATATTGCGAAACTGGCGATGTCGTGATGCATTTGCTCTAATGTAGTTCACAATACGTATAACTTTACTTAATTGTCACTTAAAAAAGTAGATTTGGCACATAGATTCTGTTGATGCAAAATACAGTGAAAGGAAATCAAGCTATCTGGATTTGGCAGTTCTTTTTGTAGTAGCGCAACAAATCCTGCACATTTTCCTCTCATGGAAGGTGCACCATCTGTGCATACACTTACTAAATTACATAAATTCAGTTTCGCTTCACGGCATTTTTCTTTGAAGAGAGACAAGACGTTAATTCCACGTGTCTTCCCCGTAAGGGTACCCAAAGCCAGTAACTCCTCGTAGCATTGAAAATCTGCAGTTATAACACGAATAAAAAATGACACTTGCGCTGAGTCAGTAATATCAGTGGACTCATCCAAGGCAATCGAATAATAAGTATTTTCGCTTTGGCATATTGTATGAAGTTGTTCAGTTACATTGAGGGCTAATTCATGTTGCCGATCAGTTATGGTCCTTCTTGAAAGAGGTAGTTGTTTGTATTTGTTAACCTTGTCTGAATCTAAAGAGGCTACAACTTCAACAATGCATTCTTTTATGATTTTCACATCACTATATGGCTCACCTCTTTTCCCAAGTATATATGCTACTTTATAAGTTGGTTCAGTGATTTCAGTCCCTAGGCCTGACATCGTTTTAAATACTTGCTGTTGTTGCTGCTTTTGAAGTTTCATCTTCGTAAGTGCAGACTTTCGGGGTTCTCCTTCCAATATAGCATACTTGTGGTTCTTATGAATTGCATAATGCTGATATGCATTGTGTTTCTTCACTGTTGCAATTATGGCGTTGCAGAGCAAACACATCATTTTACCTTTCTCAGCAACTACGAAATATTGCAATTCCCATTCTTCATGGAATATTCTGTTCTCTTCCTTTAATTTTCTTTTCACAGTTTTTGACATGATTGGGTACCAGAAGATTTTTAAATAAAAATGGTACACGAATTGATCAAAGATTTACAGTTTTAAAGGAAACAAGCGTGCGTGTCACTATCGGAGAATCGTCAGTAACTGTCATCCTGTCAGCCAGTTGAGTTGATCGTTGATAGGTAAGGGAGTAAGCCGTAAGGCAACGCTGCCAGTTTCAACTGGCAGCGTTGCCATATTTCCTATTGTTCAAGTCATAAAGAAGGCTTGTATCTGTAAGAAGCAGTGAAGCTGAAACCATGATCTAATGAAATAGCCTAAAGCCCTAAAGGGGTATCAGTTGCTGTCCATTATCGTACGGTATGAATTCTGAATGTCAAATAGGCAGAAGGCCGCAACTAGTACCGCAAAAGGCCGCAGGTTCCCCACCCCTGATTTCTAGTCAGTAAAGGACCCAAAACTGAAAATAAGATGGGTAGAAATGATCCTCCTCTTTGTACAATAATTCGCTTTTTCTTACCCACAGTTTGACTTTTATGAGCGAGCGCTCGTATTATGTTCTTGTAACGATGTAAGCGAGCCTTCTGAGAGGGTTTCATTGGTACATTACATTTTATAACATTAAGACAGATTTCACAGATGCATTTTAAAAAGTCGGAGTCGAAATTTTTAACAAACATCTGTTGCAGTGCCCGGGGCAATCGTTGATAAATTTTTATTAATTCACGATATTTCTTCAGCCTATTTGTCATTCTGGAATATACACCGTTTCAGGCTCGTTTGGGAATATACTCGTTCTTAGAAGCACCCTAAACGTGTTTCGCGGGTGAAGGTCACAAAGCAAATATCCATAACGCTGACTTGTGGCTTCTTTATAAACCTCCAAAAACTCCTTACGTTGATTCGGAACATTTGATTGGCTAATACCCCAATTTGTGACACATCTCTACGTTGTGCGAATAAGACTAGATATTGTGTATTTAGGGACACATCACGCATGTATCTATTTTTCAAAAATAGATTCTGGTTGATGAAGAATACGCTTACGTTAAAATGGTGGCAGAACACTGTAAATGTCTCGGCAAACGTTTTATCTATTTCCAACATGAGATCATCAATTACAATAACTGTATGTTCATTACCTTTTAAAGAATTAACGTCATATACACTTTTGTGGAACAAAATTTCATCTTGGTACTCGTTGAACACTGACCGATATGTCGAATAGCACCATATTACTTTATGCACAAATTCTGAGAACATCTCCCCCTTATCTTTAATAATTTTAAGCATAAATACATTTTTTCTACATCCTGTATGGCCAGATATAATATATGTGGAGGGGCTTGTGAACCTGAATTTTTCTAGAGATTCCATCTCTAATACGTCACACACCTAAGTGGGTCATTTACAAAATATTATAAGTTTTGAGTGCTGCTCCTTAGATTTTGTTTTTCTTCCTCCACAGAATCGTGAATGACGACGATGTCTAACCCCCCATCATCGATATCACAGATGAACCCGATGGCCGTGTAGCTAAAGAATCCTTCCCCGCTGACGAACCCTCACCAGCGACACCTGTAGCATGCGACAGTTCAAAGCGGAAGCATGATGAAGAGCCCTCCACGTCATATATAAAGCGTACCAGGATTGCGCCGGTTGTTAGACCCCAGTAATAGAGCCCCAACCCTCTACGCCTTACGACACAACCCCCACAATTGTACCTTCCTCAAATATGCCCCATTATTCAGTTCCGGATACTTCCTCCACAGCAGCAGCTTCTCATACTGTGGAGGTTGGTATAACATTCAAGTTGATGCGCACCGCTACCCCCGCCCCTGCCCTGACTAGAAATCGGTACGTGGTCAGAGTTGACCCTGGATCCCTGTATACCAACGGACTGCGGCGTGTAGTTGAACGTATTGTTGAGTTTGCCCTTCAGAACCGCGACAAACGTGAAGTCCGGACGAGGTTGTCCTTCAGGTTCGGGTCAGATAACGGGGACAATTTCTGGGTAGTAATACCGTTCAGACGTTTGTCGACTGTAGACAGAGAATATATCTTGGGTCGTATAATGCAAGCCTCTCAAAGTGGTACATCTTTCAATATGGACAACTTCATCTACAGATGTACAGAAGCTAAGGCTATCAAAGACCCTAAGATCCACTCTAAGGTTAGCCCGAGAGAAAGAAGAAAGTAAGGGGTTAAAAGAAGAGAATAAGGGGTTAAGTAAGTAGCAAAACCTATCACTCGTGGGTTAAAATTCAATCAGAAAAAGAGAAAGAAAGACACCATCACCCTCCGCCGGCCACTGCCGAAAAGTCGGAAAAATTGTCGAAGAGAATACTTCCAGCTGTTGCAGACCAGTCCTCCACTCCATAGGGAGGTAAAGGATGCAGCCCACTCTGCCGGAAAGAGGTGAAAGATGAAAAGAAGTAAAATAAGAACGCATTACAAACCATGCAACACATTCTTAACTCAAACACTATCATACCATGCAAACTACAGACATGCAATGAAGAGAGTTACAGACATGCAAATAAGGAGAGAGAGAGAACAAGAAAAGTAGAAAGAATAACAAAAAGTGGGTTAGTTTAAGCTACGAGCTACATCTAAGTTCGTATTAGCCTAATTTTTTTTTTTTTTGCTGGCATCACACGCTGGCATGTCACAAGCTGGCATTATCATCAACAGACTCATCCTCGATCACCACCCACAGAGCTCCTGTTGCTAATGGTTTTATTATATTAAACAACGTTAATAATTCTAACGAGGGAGCGGGAAAAGGGTGCGGCTCGGAGGGAAAACGGGGCGGCTCAGAGGGAAAAGGGGGCGGCTCAGAGGGAAAAGGGGGATTGTTTTATTATTATATTAAACAACGTTAATATTTGTAAAATGCCTATCTGAACGGTTCTTGAACATATTAACGCTGGTAGAGTTCACGACTGGCGCGGGAAGATTATTCCATTTATCAATTACTTTAAACGTAAAAAAGTTTTTAGCGATATTAGTAATGAAATGTCTGCCACGCAACTTACATCCGTTATTACGAGTATTGCTATTATCGAAAGTGAACAGTTTGTCAAAATTTACGTTATCGATGTTATTAACGATTTTGAAATCTTCAATAAGCTTCCCCTTAATCTTCTAGTTTCGAGTGAATGCAAGTCTAACTCTTTAATCCTATCTTCATAAGGCTTGTTGCGCAATGACGGAATTAGTTTCGTCGCATGACGCTCAACCCTTTCTAACCTATTAATATCCTTACGCAAATACGGACACCAAAACTGAACGGCATATTTTAAATGAGGCCTGACTAGGGACTTGTAAAGGGGCAATATAATATTCTTCAATTTAAATTCGAAGTTCCGCCCTATGAAGCCTAACATCCTATTAGCTTTTGCGCAAGACTCCAGGCACTGGTTCCTAACTTTTAAATCCGTAGATACGCGTACGCCTAAATCTACTTCCTCGTCAACGCTCGCTAAATGTCTATCGTCCATCGTGTACGTGTAATTGTTGTTACGAGAACCTATATGCAAAACTATACATTTGTCAACGCTAAATTGCATCTGCCACTTATCTGTCCACTCCATAATCTTATTTACATCGTCTTGGAGCCTATTTCTATCGTCCTCGTTAACAACCTTACCGCCTATTTTAGTATCGTCCACGAATTTTGACACGTTACTAGTCAAACCTACATCTATGTCGTTAATGTAAATTACGAGTAGCAATGGGCCTAACACTGAACCCTGTGGGACACCGCTACCTACACCCAACCACCCCGATTCACTACCATTAACAACGACCTTCTGTTTCCTAGCACGAAGCCATTCCTCTAACCAGTTAGCTACCTGACCGCGTATACCGTGCGCTTTAACCTTCGCAATGTCTTCTATGCGGAACTGTATCGAACGCTTTTTTAAAATCTAAATAAATAACGTCAGCCGCTCTATGCCTATCGTATTCGCGCACTATTTCGTTATAAAATTCTAACAAATTAGTTAAACAAGATCTATGGCGTCGAAACCCATGCTGACTACTATTAATCAAATCTCGACTTTTTAAGTGTTCGATATATAATATAACTAGGAATAATGGGTGTAAGTTGAAAAGTAGAAGGTTCGAGACAGCAGTTGCCAAAAATTTTTACGCATAAAATAGTAAATAGGTGGAATAATTTGTTGGTAGAAGTAATTTGTAGCACGTCTATAAACATGTTTAAAAATCGATTAGATGCATATGTTGATAGATTGGGTATAGTTTAAGGTAGTAAGATTAAGGTTTTTGTGGTTCGGAACCCACGTAAAATTGAAGGTCCCCTCCGCTACCATGGAGGACATGCGCAATACACAACTACCACCACAGTTAGGTAGACCAGCCATGAGTGGATCCTGGGGTCTTCGTTGGTCTGAAACATTATAACATTATAACATATATATATATACAGGCCCGTATCCAGGACTTTTTTTCGGGGGGGGGGGCACACCAACTTCAGAAAATAGATAATAGTGTGTATAGTTCTTCTTAAGAGCATTGAGGGTGCATAGGGTGGCGTTACTTTAAATTCATTAACTGCAAGTAGATGATGTATGAAATGAAGCTCAGAAAAAAATTCAAATGAATGTCTCTGAAATAAAATTTTTTATTCCATATTCAAAAGCAAACTTTTATTTCTGTAGAACTAAAATCAACGTAAGGAAATGCGACGATCTCCAGCATCAGCAAACAAATTTATAATTTCATCATAATCAACGTTGCGTGCCGTTTGTTGGTGAGTAGCGAGAATGGCCAAGGCTGACAGTCGACCGACAGTCATTGAACTTCGCGTATCGCTCAGTATACGTTTTAGCGTTGAAAATGATCTTTCGGAACTAGCCGTTGTCACTGGCAATGTGACTAAAATTTTCAAGGCCACGTATACGGTAGGGTAGAATTGCTTCAGTGATTGATCTACGCTGAATCGGCGAAGATCAGCTGCCGCATTATATTATTAAACATTTGTTCCCTCCTAAGGAGAAGTAGTTTTACATTCAGGACAAAATCGAAGACGTAGAGCAAAAACGTCATTGTATTTGGCTGCAGCCGACGTTTCGGGCAACTCTACCCATTTTCAAAGCTTAATTAATAAAAAGCTAAATTTTGACAAACAATATAAATGACGAGAGTTAAAACCTAAGCTAGTGTACAAAATTAAAATTGTTGAAAAATAAAAAATAGAAAATACAAAGTAGAAACAGACTAGGCCAAAATCAAATCAAAAGTAAAATATATAAATGACAAAAGATATATGAATGATAAATGCAAAACCTAAAACTAAAGACATTCAATAATAAAATTGTTAAAAAACTTTACAAATAAAAAATTAAACGGAATAAAATGTTAAACGGAATAAAAAGTTAAACGGTAAACCACAAGAATAAACCGACATACCTGTATTCACTTGACAGCCACAAGAAACTGAAGCAAAAAGAGAGAGGGTTGCAGGGAAAAATTTAGTAGGTAGTTGTTCTAATTAATGTAAAGGGGGTAACAGCCAGAATCAATGTTTAGACTAGGGTTCAAAAACTTAATACATAAAGATTCATAAATACAAAGGGAGGACGAGCATTTTAATGATTTAAGAATTTTGAAATTTTCAATAGAAACGTCAACCTTACAATTGATGGAATGACTTCTGATATGGGAGCAAAATCTCGCCTGCAAAGAACGAACTGTACCGCCAACGTAGTTCCCCTGCGAACACCCAGGGCAGGTAAACAAATAAATGACAAAACAGCTCATCGCAAGGGGGATTTTGTCCTTACATCGAAAAAAACAATCAAGGGTATTACTCTTTACAAAGGCATCTTAAAATCAGTGTGAAAATAAAATTTCCTCACAATATTCAATTTCCTCACAATACTCTTCGACTATTTTTCCGACTTGTCGGCAGTGGCCGGCGGATGATAATGGTGAGTCTTTCTCTCTCTTTTTCTGAATGAATGTTAACCCACGAATGATAGGTTTTGCTATTTATTTAACACCTTATTCTCTTCTTTTAACCCCCTACTCTCTTCTTTCTCTCAGACTAACCTTAGAGTGGATCTTAGGGTCTTTGTTAGCCTTAGCTTCTGTAGATCTGTAGATCGTATAAATGACGTTATACCTATAATTGTTAATCACTATAAATACCTTTATTGAACTGTTATCGCTGTGAACAAATAATTGATTTATTTTCCTAATTAAACACAAAACAACAAAATAATTTCTCTCTTATTAAATATTGTATGTTTGGGCTGTAGGCTAGGGTGGATCGATTTTACATTTTTTTCGATTTCCATATTCTAATAGAGACAAACTTGCGCATGCATGAGAAAATAGCCTCTGCAAAATCTTAGCTTAATAGGTAATCATCTTCTGCCCCCGGCAGAGCGATGAAAATCATATTTTAGTAGTCAAAAACGTATTTTTAAACCCTAGCCTAGAGTCATAAAATTTTGCGTGTGTGTTATTTCATGCCTAAGCAACGATATAAATGCTATGGGAAATATATAAATGCATTATTTAAGACAAAGAGCCGATCTGAAAATATGTATAATATACATATTTTCAGATCGGCTCTTTGTCTTAAATAATGCATTTATATATTTCCCATAGCATTTATATCGTTGCTTAGGCATGAAATAACACACGCAAAATTTTATGACTTCTAGGCTAGGGTTTAAAACTACGTTTTTGACTACTAAAATATGATTTTCATCGCTCTGCCGGGGGCAGACGATGATTACCTATTAAGCTACGATTTTGCAGACGCTATTTTCTCATGCATGCGCAAGTTTTTCTCTCTATTAGAATATGGAAATCGAAAAAAATGTAAAATCGATCCACTCTACTGTAGGCCCAAGCTGGTGACCCCTAATTATTTATTTCAATTTTATTCAGTAATTATAGTAAGCCTACTTTCTTAGCCACATCAAACTGGTGATCCGTAGGCCACTATATATATATATGTGTGTATATATATATATATATATATATATATATATATATATATATATATATATATATTATATATATATATGCACCAAATCCACAAGGAAAAAGAAAAACGATTCCACGGCCTTTCGTGTATTCAAAGCTACACCTCGTCAGGGAATGAAGATAAAAGGCGAAATGCCCACAAATATATACAATGTACAGGAAAAACAAAACAATTAGCACATACTTAACAAGGGTTAATGAGAGGCAAAAGAAATTTTAACATGATATCGTCAATTTTATACGTCCCCGCACTGTTATTGAAATTGTTTTTAAAATGAATAAATGCACATTCTAGAATATTTCTTTCTATTATATCTGTTTTTAACACGTCCACACTTGCTCCAGGCACTGAACGAAGATGATCATGACCGTCGCGTGGAGTTTTGTGAGATCTTTCGACAACTCTGTGCAATGGACGCCACCTTTCCTGAAAAGATCATCTGGAGTGATGGAGCATCTTTTAAATTAAATGGCCACGTCAACCGACATAATTCTGTCTACTGGGCAAGTGAAAATCCTCACCTAATCCTCCTGACCTTACACCTCCAGACTTTTTTCTTTGGGGTGTGCTGAAGAATTCAGTCTATGCTGAAAAACCAAGGACCATTCAGCAGCTCACTACGAGAATTGTGAATTCCTGCGCAGAAATCAACGAAGATTTGTGTCGAAGTGTGTGCTATTCCGTGGTAGACAGATTTTCTAAATGCATTGAAGAACGTGGTCAGCATTGCGAACACTTGCTCTAATCATGCTTTATATTGTTCTAGTATCATGTACATTGTAATTTCTTAATTTGTGACTAAATTTCAATAAACATTTACTTTGGAATAAGTGCTTATTGACTGCCCGGTTACTTCTGCCTCACCCTGTACATATATTCTACATCTTCAGCCGCCAAAGGTCTAAATGGCACTACTACCCAATAATCATCTACATCACCGTCATCTGACCCGAAACCGAAGGACAGACTCGTCCTGACTTCACGCTCGTCGCGGTTCTGAAGAGCAAACTCTACAATACGCTGTACAACCCGGCGTAGCCCGCGCTCAATTCCATTGCTATACATGGCTCTAGGGTCGACCCTGACTCTATACCGATTTATAGTCAAGGTTGGGGTGGGGGCTGCGGAGCGCACCAACTCAAACGTTATATCATCCTCAACAGAACGGGGGGCGACTGTGGCGGATGAATTAGGGGATATATTAGCGGAAGGTGCTGCTGGGGGGCCTGTTGCGTAGGAGGTTGAGGGTTAGGATCTATTATTGTAGACTTAACAGAACGGGGGGCAACTGTGGCGGATGAATAAGGGGATATATTAGCGGGAGGTGCTGCTGGGGGGATTGTTGCGTAAGAGGTTGAGGGTTGGGGATCTATTACTGGTTCAACAGGCGCGTATTTCGGTCGCTTTATACCTGACGTGGGTTTCTCTTCATCATACCTCCGCTTTGGACGTGCTACCGGTATCGCTGGTGAGGGTTCGTTGGCAGGGGAGGAAATCACAACTACACTGTCGTCGGGGTCATCCGTAATGTCGATGATGGGGTGCTGTACCTCATCGTCATTTACGGTTCTGTGGGAGAAGAAAACAAAATATAAGGAACAGCACTCAAAATTTGTAATATTTGGTAAATGACCCACTTAGGAGTGTGACGTGTTAGAAATGGACTCTGTAGAAAAATTCAGATTCACGAGCCCATCCACATGTATTATATCTGGACCTACAGGATGTGGTAAAACTGTGTTTATGCTTAAAATCATTAAGAAAAGGGAGAGATGTTCTCGAAATTTGTGCATAAAGTTATATGGTGCTATTCGACGTATCAATCAGTGTTCAACGAGTACCAAGATGATATTTTGTTCCATAAAGGCGTATATGACGTTAATTCGTTAAAGGGAAATGAACATACAGTCATTGTAATTGACGATCTCATGTTGGAGATGGATAAAACGTTTGCCAAGACATTTACAGTATTCTCCCACCATCTTAACATAAGCGTGTTCTTCAACAATCAGAATCTATTTTTCAAAAATAGATACATGCGCGATGTGTCGTCAAATACGCAATATCTAGTCTTATTCGCACAACGTAGAGATGTATCACAAATTGGGGTATTAGCCAATCAAATGTTACCGAATCAGCGTAAGGAGTTTTTGGAAATTTATAAAGAAGCTACAAGCACGCGTTACGGATATTTGCTTTGCGACTTTCATCCGCGAAACACGTTTAGAGTGCTTCTACGAACGAATATATTTCCAAACGAGCCTGAAACGGTGTATATTCCAGAATGACGAAGAGACTAAAGAAATACCATGAATTAATAAAAATCTATCATCGACTGCCCCTGGCAATGCAGCAGATGTTTATTAAAAATATCGACGCCGACTTTTTAAAATGCATCTGTGAAATCTGTCTTAACGTTATAAATTGCAATGTATCAATGAAACCCCCTCAGAAGGCTCGCCTACGCCGTTACAAGAACATAATACGTGCACTCGCTCGTAAAAGTCAAACTGTAGCGAAGAAAAAACGAATTATTGTACAAACAGGAGGGTCATTTCTCCCCATCTTATTTTCAGTTTTGGGTCCTTTACTGACTAGATTAATATAATGAAGAAAGTGGTAGTGATTCCCCACGAGGTGTACGCTTCACTGCAAAGGAATCCAGACACGGTTCTAGATCCCCGTAAAAGCAGACTTAAAAGAATGGAAAGCGAATTGCTAGCCCTATTAAACAGTGAAAAAACCCTGATGAGAAAAGAATCTTTTACCAAGAAGCTCTGCAGAAATTTCTTCACGAGTACGAAAATTATAAGAACCCTACAGAGATTCCTGTGGTTATTAGGCACAGCACGGGGGACGATGGACATGGCGACATAGGATCTGTGCCCGACGATACAGCTGACCAACCAAAAATTAAGGGATTAGCCACACAACATATCGAGCATGTATTAAAAAGCACCCTCCCACATACATTGAGGAGTAAAGGCTTAAGTCTTTATAATCTATTGAATGAGGATCCAGCCATACAATGGACCGATACAGGCGAGATCATTGTGGAAGGATCAAAGGTACAGGGATCGAATATCGTAGACATTGTCCATGATCTGGTGAGAAAGTGGGATAGGCCATCACCATCAGGATGGAAGCATATTAAAGCAAGACTACAACAAATAAATGTCCCTGAAACATTGATAGGAAATCTGAACAGGTTAAAAGATTTGGAACATGCAACGCATGTGGCACAATTGAAGACGCCGTCACCCCCGGCGGTAACACCTTTGAAGGGGAGAAAGAAGAGGTTAAACAACGGTCGTCAACCCTACCCACGTGCCTCTAAAATACGCAAATGGCTAACGTATTAACTAAACGCTAATATGACATTTCCAACCCATCCTCTTACGGCGGCGTAGATAGACTGTACAGAAGTGTTTACGGAGTAGGGAAAAAAGATGTTGAAAAATTTTTGAGGGAGCAGGACGCTTATACGCTTCATAAGCCTGTGAGAAAAAGGTTTAAAACAGCCAAGACAACGGCTTCCTTGATAGATTGTATTTGGCAAGCAGATTTAACAGACATGCAAAGATATTCTGTGTATAACGATGGTTACCGCTACATTCTATTCATAATAGATGTATTCTCTAGATATCTGTGGCTAGTTCCTCTGAAAAATAAATCACCTGAAACAGTTGCTAAAGCCACCAAAACGCTAATGTTAAAAGAAAACAGGGTTCCTGGCTATTTGTGTACGGATATGGGGAAGGAATTTATAGGCCGTGCTTTTCAGAACATGTTGACAGAGTTTAATATCAGCTATTACACAACCAATTCTATACATAAGGCTTCTTTAGCTGAAAGAGTTCAGCGCACCATAAAGGAACGCATGCATCGTTATTTTACACATAAAAACACATACAGATTTCTAGACATTCTGGAATCATTGGCATCATCCTACAACCGCTCACACCATCGCACGATTGGGACAACACCTAACGAAGTTTTAGAAAGAGTTACGCTCCCGAGAAGAGATGGGTCACCAACACCACCACCACACTCGGCGCGCTTCAAAATCAATGATTATGTAAGGCTGTCGCGTTCGGGGAATAAATACGCAAAGGGTTTTGAGCAAGGATGGACACGCGAGATTTTTAAAGTTAGGGCTATGAGACCTAAAGGTGAGATAATGATGTATTACATTGAAGATTTGAATGGGGAAGAAATCTCAGGAGGCTTTTACCGCGAGGAATTGCAGAAAGTTGCGTTTAATTTATAAAAAAATGTTTGAAATTGAGAAAATTTTAGGAAGCAAAGGTTCAGGAAAGAGAAAAATGTACCTGGTGAAATGGCTACAGTACCCAGAAAGCTTCAACACCTATATAAAAGCTGATGTAATAATGAATCTTAAATAGTATGCAACATGGCTCCTAACCATTTCTACATCACACTCCCGTCTTCCTCGTCCCTGTCTGTACACCCTAACAACACACTAGCCAACTTTGTAACAGAACTCCACGGGCACATTGAATTGGGTCGTGATTCGTATGAGGTGGGGATATGCGAAATTCAGCGAAAGAGTGCCTTTAAATTCGAGAATTTCGGACTTAAAAATATAACTCTATACGTTAATGGCATTGCTTTGGGTGGAACAATGGATACGGACTATTCATCAGACGCTGTGTTATCTCTTTGTGCCAGAGCCTATAGTAATCTGACCCATATTGCAGGTGATTGTGATGAGCTTGGTAATGGGGTAACGCAGGAAGAATTCATTGATCAATTTAACCTTTATCCGTTTGACATTACACCTGACTTATCTGCTAGCGTAAATACGCATTTAAGCCCACAGCAGAGCGGAAACATCTCAGTGAGACTGGAATTCACCAATCCTATAGACGCGCCTATTAGTGTACTAGTATATCTCGAATCGCAAGCCCTAATAGAAGTAGATAGATTTAGGAGCGTTATCACTGACTTTTAAAATGGATGCTAATACACTTCAGAAAGTAATGAATAGTGAACGAGTCACACGTTCCAAATTTATCGGCGTGTTTGCGAAGAATGAAACATTGAGTTTGCCAAGTACGTGAGAATGCGGTAGTCTTATTGTGAACACAGATGTCATCGGTAATGAAGGGATTCATTGGATCGCTGTCTATTTTAAAAATAGACAGCGCATGTACTATTTTGATTCACTCGGTACTCAACCCTGGAGTGACCCTATTATTGTAAAATTTCTCGCTCAGTTACATATTCCCGAAGTTGTATGGAACCCGTTTCGTATACAAGGATATTTTAGTAATACTTGCGGAATGTACTGCGTCTCATTTCTCATGCATATGTCATGTGATCAAGAATTTATAAATTTTTTAAATTTATTTGACCCGTGTCACACTCGCCGAAACGATGAAATGGTATGCAGACAGATAAAAATCCGTTTTCCAATTGTACGTACTCGTTGTATAGTATAATGTTTTTGTTCGTGTGTGTATATTTGTAACGGTATATTCTCTACTTTAAGATGGTTATTGTACTGATTTCTTTCATTTAATAAATTTATGAAAATATATTGTGTCTTCTTACCCCAAAAAGATCGAAAAACACTTACATTATTTTGGTGTGACATTCATTATGCTGACTGATCAGTATATCCTCCGTATTCATGACACGAGATTCTTCAAAAGATTGTATAACACGTGTCAAATCCTCATCGGACCTTAAAGGAGAAAGAATAATGTTCATATTGATTCTTTTTTAATAAAAACATATACAGAGTATACAGACAGACCCCATTATGTGAAGATATCTTTGGTTCGAAACTCATTTAAGAGGTAAATCCGAATAACATTTAAAACATGCAAAAGATTGCCATAAAAATTTCGGTTTTAGCATAATGGTGAGCATCTAAATGAAGTATTTGACGAGACACTACATCCCTCCATATATATAAAATCATGTTTCTTGTGAATAAAAATAAAATTATAGACACTTACATTTCTATGGTAGTCCCTTGCGTCGGATTGTAAGGAGCGTCATTGCAAATATCTTCAACGGTTTGCGTTGGAAATAATCCATCACGATCAATCGCGTTAAAAAGATTAATTGCAGTCAATGCTGCAGTGTCACCTTCTTCATACAAATCCGGAAAAGCGTAAAGTTCGTGGTCCATGGTGGAGGGAATGCACTGGCAGAGGGAATGATTATTCACTGACGCGAAAATAGCTACTGTTACTCCCAACTGAAAAATAGTTCCTTTTATATACACAATCGCCAAGCTCCGCCCCAAAAGATTAAGACCAGATGTTTGTAGTGATTGGTTGTCAGTGTAGCTGGGTGGAGCTATGATAAGTTTGTTTACCAATCGTAACACCGCTATAACGGGTCCGGACGACTAATGGCATCTTTATATTTTCTCCAATAGATTTAATGCTCGTATTGCTGTCTTTACCATGTTAATATTTTTCCCCCACTATTCCCGGATCATTAGTCACTAATGTAATCGAGAGGATTTTATAATAAAGAAATTATAAATATATCCATTCCTTTAATTATATTTTCAAAAAAGAAAAAAGCATTCGGTTTCCACGTTAAACTGTGGGTCTAAGGCGGAGTGAAAACCTTAACCGTTGTTACAATGCAGGTCCTGTATATGAGCTTTAATTATCTCGATGAAATAGTGAGCAATCATTCCCTGACGAAATGTATTTCTGAATCCACGTTAAACTGTAGGTCTAAGGTCAGGTGAAAAGCTTTCCAATTCGGCGAGAAAGAGTTAATTATTATTACTACTGTAATTTGTACCACCCTATATATATATATATCCATTCCTTTATTTATTTTAAAAGAATGAACAAAACTCTCTCTCTCTCTCTTTCTTTATATATATATATATATATATATATATATATATATATATTATATATATAATATATATATATAATTGTTAGTACTTTCAGGTTTGCCCACCTCATGCACTCTACCCTTTTGCTGATTATTATTTAATATAATTGTGTGTATATCTTTCAATAACAGAGATGTTATCTAAGAATATGACACCATACAAATTACGCGTAAATAAAAATATAAAACATTTTCTTCGCTTCGAGAATGTTTCATTGTAGAAGTAATAACAACAGCAAAATTAAGATTTGGAGTGAAGCGAGATTTACCCCGAGTAGAATGGAACAAAGGTCAACTCGCGGTCAAAAAAGGCATCAGGGAAAATGATTCGAATTGACCCACATTCTCGGTAACCCTTTCCTCGTGTGTGTGTGTGTGTGTGTGTGTGTGTGCACGAGTTGTTCATTCGTTTATTATATATATATATACAAGCACAGATGGGGTGAGAAGTTTGGGGGGAATGAGGGAGGAGGGGGGACGACCGTGTGTTTTGAATTGTCGTATGTTTCACCTATCTTCGTAAGTTTTCTTTTCCTTTCCCACTGTTATTCGTGACAACAGCGATTAACTACCATCATATAAATATATTGTAGTATTTTGATTAATATATGGTTTAATTTAATAAATATTGCTATCTGGCAACTCAGTCTTCGATTAGAATTAATTGAATATATAGCACAAACTGGCAACTCAGCCTTCTATTAGAATTAAATACATGGCGCTATCTGGCAACTCAACCACATGACGGATTAGAGGTCTATAAAAGAGCGAGAGGCTGACGACTGAGTCATACAAGCTCGGCTCCCAGCCGAGCAAGGATCTCTGGTCCTTTCTCTTTCTGGCCCTTTGGGAAAACCCCTTAGAGGCCTCTTAGGTTAGGTATACCCTTTTGGGGAAAATAGCTTGGGGAAGAACTCCGCCTCCAAGTTGCATGCCCTTGCAATCCCACTTTGGGCAACAAAGGCCGATACTCTTCTCTCTCTCTCTCTCTCTCTCTCCTCTCTCTCTCTCCTCTCTCTCTCCCTTCAGGTGTACCCCTCTCCCCTTAGCTCCTTCTAAGCCAAATGGCTGATTAGGAGTCTATAAGACAACGCCTAATCGGCTGGTCTTAATATGCACTTGGCTCCTGCCAGGTGAACACCTCTCCTCCTTTCTCTCCTTTCTCTTGGGGGATAACGCCGCCTCCAAGTTTCCTTGTTGCACCTGTAGCATCCCCCCTTTTTTTCCAACACCCTACCCCCCTTTGCAACATTGAGTTGTTGCATAACCCCCACCCCGTTTGCAACATTGAGTTGTTGCATAACCCCACCCCCTTTGAAACACCACACCCCATTTTGCAACATTGCAACATTACGTAATAATTTGCATCATTCCTGCACTCTACCCTTTTGCGGCTATACTACTGAGGTTGACCAGGAAAGAACGTCCTCACTGTGACATGACCCATCTTCGCTTCTACAATATTCTCTGTGTTGCAAAGTATGTTATTAATCCTATGGTAGTGCATAACCAAATGCTTTTTCAGCTATAGAAATAACTTTGTTCCAGAAATCTGTATATTTGTCCTGATGCAACTGCTAGAAAGAAGAAGGAATCTGAAGCGTGATGGGAATAGGTGGGGCCTGTTGAATTTGCCGTATGAGGATGATGCTGTGCTGTTTGCTAAGAGTGAATGTGATATGAAGAGGTTGTTGAGAGTTTTCTGGCGGTGTGCGAGAGAAGATTGTTGAAAGTGAATGCGGGTAAGAGCAAGTTATTGATCGTGGAGAGTGAGGGAAATTTAGAGTCATGTGATAGTGAATAGTGAAACACTAGAGGCGGCAGAGTCCTTTAATTATATTATCTGGGGTGTGTATTGAGCAAAAGATGCACGAATGCGGATGAAGTTAGTAGGAGAGTGAGTCAAGGAAGAAACGTGGCGGGTGCTTTGAAAGCGGTTGTAAGAAAGCGGAGACTGAATAGAGATACTGTGAGATGTTTACATGAGCGTGTGTTGGTAGCAACACTTCTGTATTGATACGAAACACTGGCATAGCATGAAAGGGAGAAGTGAAGAACAAGAGTGGTTGAGGTTGATAATTTAAAACGTATGTGTGGCGTGCGTCAGATTGATAGAATAGGAAATCACGTGATTCTGGAAAAATGTGGTTGAAGTTGAAGTCGAAGCAGTTGAAGTAAAATTTGGGGAAAGTGTGTTGAGGTGGTTTGGACATGTTGAAAAAATTGAAGATGACACAGGTGTGAAAAGAGTGCATAAGTGTTTCCGAAGGTAGAAGGAGAAGAAGGTTGAGAAGAAGATGGATGGACATGGTGAATGATTGCATGAGTAAATGTGGACATGATTTGGATGATGCACGAGAAGTTACTGCAAGCAGATTGGAATGGAGGAAGTTTGTTAGAAGTGTATAAGTTCGGAACTCTGTCCCTTTTATTTTTGACGAAGCCTGGAAGCACAATCACACATGTAGCGCTGCAGGTGTGAAATTTTGTCATATTTTACACCCGAGTTGTTTCTGCCTTTTCACTCCGTTTCTTTGAGAAATTAGATTTTTATAATGTGTGTATTAGGGTGGTTCTTATATTGTACGTATAGGAAAAATTAAATATATAAAAGTTGAGGGTCTCACCACCGCATTGTTTTCCTATTAATATAAAACGTGTCCAAGAGAAGTTTTATTAAAATCAATTGATATTTAAGAGTGCCTCATAAGACTCAAAGAAAACTGGGCGGCAGCAGTTTTCTTCGAGCACTCAGCTGTGAAGGTTGGTGAATGTCTATTGTTGTGCACGGCACTTTTGGCGATCATTTTAGAATAATATGTATATTGTAATGTGAACTATTTTTTGTGTAATATATTGTATATCCATACACAGTGTTTATTTATGTTTTTGGATTACTAGTGGACCGGCCAAAATTCAAAAATCGACTTTGAACGGCGTTCAATGTACCTGTGGGTGAGGAATAAAATGCAGGTGGATGCCACTCTCGCTTTTGGCTTTGAAGGTCATTTTCGAGGTCAAACTGTGCAAAAAATGCTAGTTTCTAATTTTAATTAAAAAAAAATATTCTGAGCCAGTTGGTTTGACCAAATGTTTCATTTTCCCACACTTAGTGATAAAGAAGTATGATGACACGCTTATTTCATCAGAATTACCAACTCAAGGTCAAATTCAAGTTCATCACGACCGAAATTGTGCTAAAAAAAAATTATTTTTTATTTTAATTGGCGAAAAAAACATTGAGCAAATCTGTCTGTCAAAACAATTTATTTTAACATGATTAGCGCCTAATAAGTTTGATGACATGAATTAAGTACTCTCAGTAACAGAATTATCACAACTAAATCACAAAGCAGTAAATATAGCCCCATAACTATACAGTTTACACACTAGTAACATCTACAAGTTCACGTTTCTTGATGAACAGCACCGAAATGCTGCACTGACAGTCAAAATTATGCGGATTGCAATCATTTAAGAACAGAATTATTAGTTCCTTACAGCACATTCCAGCTTCTCTCGATTTCAGCCCGGAAGAGAGACATAGATCTACTGTCCAGCTGGGTTAGAGCAACCGCTGTCGTCACAACCACAAGCTGTCGTACACTTCATCCTTTCCCTGAAGCAGTTGCATCTAGCTGTCTTGCACTTTTTCTTGCAACCACAAGCAACAAGCTCCAGGCAGACTTCAGGGATTGGAGGAAGTCTTATCCACACTGGTAGGAGGCTCCCATCTTCCAACTTCCAGGCTGAAGTGTCCACCAGATCTTCAACATCTACGTGCTTTTTGTCAGCCTGGAGCCATATTTTGACCTGATAGTTTGCCCGCTTGGTGTGGAGCTCCAGGGCATCCTTTGTCGGTGGGAGCATTTCCAGAGTCTTCTTGGCCTTCGCAGAAAGGTGAACTCTGGCGTCATCAACTGTGTTGTTCCGGGGTGCCATACAAATGACACACAAACTTCTCAACATTTGCGATATCCCCATCTCGACCAATGGCGTGTAGCAGGAGTGGGTGGTCACTGAACACCTTCCAACATTTCTTTTTTCCATGACAACTGAAGGACGAGACCGTGTCACACCCGGTCATATCGTGGAGTCTGACCAGGTTGTCCCTAACTGGGGGCGAGAAACTCGAATACATCGTGCACGGGGTAGCATTTTCGGTTCTTAGCCGTTCCACACAGCATCCACACTTCAGCGACCTTGGTGCAAACGAATTGAATCAGCAGCACCATTACATCAGTATCTCTGCACACTACCAGTATTCGTTCATAGCCCTGGGACGCTGCATCACATGAGTGAAGGATGAGCCTGGTGTCCGCCTCTTCATGGTTGCTATGCAGTGGAACGTCATGTCGCCTGGTTGACCGTACTTCAGTGGCTTCAGAGAAGCCACCCCCTGTCACCAGCTGACATCTTTCTTGAAGATCTCTGCCCTTCTCAGTGATGACGTTAGACAGAAACAAGGCTAGGTCAGCCTTGTTTGTATCCAGGGCCATGAAGTTTTTCCACACTTCAGGCAGTGGAACTTGTGGGCCATCAATGACTTTCCGAATCGGTTTCTTCTTGCTTGCACGCTTTGTCCTGGTAACTGCTTTGATCGATCCTTCCCCTGCGTACCGATCAAAGATGACATCAACTCTTGTTGTGTGTTCATTGAAATAACTCGTCACGGCCTTGAAGAACACTTCAGCATAGTCGCCGAATGTCCGACAGCCGCCAGGCTTGCCAAGAGCTTGGATGAGTGCATGGCCATCTATCATCACACAGGTCTTCAGATCAGAGGTTGGAACCTCTGAGCTTATGGTCTGCTGAGCCATCAGGATGTTCATCAGCTCAGACTTCGATGTCGAATTCATCTCTCCTCCTGCCTTCGCCAGACTAAATGGGACTGGGGACAGTTCATGCTTCAAGACGTTGACCATCTCCACCATGCGACCTGCGGTCGCGGCATTCAGGAGCCGCTGTAGTAGCTTTCTGTCAGCTTTGATGGTCTTCTGCATGTTCTGCTTGGTGGAAACTGTAGCTTTGTACACATCAGCGAAGGTTTTCGACCGATGTTTCTTCATCGTTTCATGGAAGCCTACTATCTGTTCAATCAGTCTCTCCTTCATGAAGCCGATTACATGCTGCTTTCCTCGATCCTGAGCTGTCAGCAGGTTCTCCACAACATCTGTGGGTGCAGTGTCTTTGGTTGCCAGTGAAACAAGTGGGATGTTAGTGGCGGCATCTGTATCTCCTGCTTCACTCACGTGAACTCTGAAGACGTCAAACTGCTTCAACTGCTGAACTAGCTTCATGACATCATGAGCGTCACGCCTAGTGCGAGAAGGCAGACTGTCAACCCGAGTGAAGGTGGCTTCCCCATCATCATCTTGAAGATTGAAGAGGCATCTTGTGTCTTGAGAGATGCGTGACCGCTCTGACCATGTGATGCAGAACCTGTCTCTTGCTTGGTCATTCTTTGTGATGCCGATGATACCATTGTGCATCTTGCATGTACGATTTATCCATTCGGTTGCCTGATCAGCTGGAACTTGGTTGAAGCGCTTCGCCGTCCTCTTGACGACAAAGTTCCCATTACAGAACTCTGCATGAACTTCTGGTGCTGACTTCTCAAGACCTCTCATATCAGCCAAGTAGACCGGCCCCCAACGTGCATAGTTTGTGTGGTCATAGATAGTTAGCCAAGGCAGCATTGCAGCAAAGGCTTCTATGTGGAGACTCCACATGCCATCTCTCTGAGCTCTGATGAAGGCCAGTAGGATCTCTACCATTTCCATGTAGGATGACCACAGCATGAAGTTGGGATTTTCAGAGTGCTGGTCATTGAATTCCTCCATGAGACTGTGGAATTTCTCATCTGCCAAAACGTCTGAGAAGTTGTCAACAGCATCGCGCATCTCATCTATGTCAGCTCTGTCTTTGAAAAGCGAAGCAACATTGAGGGCAAGCTGTTTGACGTTCTCATCTCCGTTGCCAGTTGCAGCCAGCCATGACTCAAACATCTGCCACTTGATGCGCCACAGTGCCTCATACGTCAGCTGGTGACCTCTCACAGCTCGGTAGTAGGCCTTGCCGTCCAGCATTGTCTCAGTGGTGTTAGCCGCGTACACACCTGCCTCTGTCCATAAGTCATCAAGTCCCACACTTTCCATGTGTTGACCAATGGCTTTCAGAAAGTTGAAGCAGATATGGAGGCCTCCCATGAGCAAGACCACGTTGGCAAATTTCGAGTTTGCCCAGACTAGTTCCTTACCCCTGCTGTACAGAGGCTGATCAGCAGTGATGATGGTGTACTTCTGGCTGACATACTCAGAAATGGCCATGAAGCGATTGATGACGGTGGTCATGGTGTCATTGTCATCTGCTGGTGCCTGCAGGATTGGCAACATCCCGGCGGTCGTTACTGGTGGATCCGCAGTGCTGACAGATTGATTGAATGCTCCCCAGCTTGGAACGGACATCGCTTCATCATGGATGCGTGACACCACCCAGGCCAAGTCCTTGGCACGTGCCCGGTCCCTCTCAGGTTCATGTGACAAGTCGTCTATGTCAGTGTCGTAGCCAGGAGGAGATGGCCTCTTGCCAGATGGGAGGGTAGCCTGGTCCAGCCTTTGGAACTCCTGTAGGTCATCAGGTTTGATAGATTTCGATCTCTTGTGCTTGCCACCCTTTTGGCCATGACTCTGCTGTGGAGGGGGCCTCTCTGCCATACCATCAGTTGAGTGCTGTGGAAGGTGTTCTTCCCGTCTAAGGTTGACTCCAAGACATCTATGTTGTCACAAGAGCAGTGAATCATTCTCTCTTTGACGATGGTGTCAGGGATGTAGACACATCCATTCTCAGCATACCTCTCCAGGATGTTCTGAGCGATGGTGGTGTCTATCCTTCTTACAGTGTCGATACCAATAGTGTGATTTGCCGCGTGGAACAGATCTAGGAGTGCTTCTGAGCGGGTGGCTTGGTGCAGAGTAAGACCCAAGCCCACATGCTTTGGTGTCAACTTTCGTCGGTTGGAGACTGCATAGACTATGTCCTGGGCAATGCTACACACACTCTGCTTCACTTTCTGGTCCTCTTCACTTCCCTCATCCACAGCATCCATTCCCCAAAGAGCAATCGTAGAAACAGGTACAGACTGTCGGGTATGACGCGATCAACATGTTCCTGATCAAGACCTTGCCATGTCTCGGAGTGTCCAGGAGTTTCAAGAAGATCTTGTCGAACCTTCAGAGCCACGTGTACCATATCTTGGAATATGCTGCTAGTGGCACACATGCGGACATCAGCATCTTCATCTTCAGTAGACTCTGACTCAGAGGTGACAGGACCTTGTTCACAAGACTTAGCCAGTGCTTTGGAGATGATGAAATCTGAGCTCTCTCCAGGGTAAATCAGCAGCGGGCCCCTTGACAATGGGCGTACATAGCTGGCGTTTGATCCAAGCAGCCTTTGAACATCTTCGTAGAACGTTGTTCTCCTGGAGTATTTCACGGTGATGCCGGTGTCATTACACATACTCTCGTATCTGTCCCAGACGTCTCCCATGTCGTATACGTGACCACGAGACAGGCCTACTGTCAAGTCTTTGCACAGCTTCGTCATGCACTCATTTTCAGGCCCTTGCTGCTCCTCTGACACCGCTTGTTTTCTAGTACGTCTCTCAAATGTCACCAAACATGCCAGATGATAGCAGCCTTCAACTGCAATCACATCACTCACCGCTGACAACGGTATGCTCATGACAGGGTCGTGTTTGGCACGCTGGATCAAGTCATCTGACTTCTCCATTGTCTCCACCCTGTGCAGTTTCTTTGTGGTCTTCTTTTGGCAAAACATGCAGAGGGTCCAGTCAATCACTGGTGTTGAACGTCTACGCTTTGGGGGAAAAGCCTGAGAGCCTGCACTTTTTGTGGTCGCCGATGCACCCATGGTCTGCTGCTGACTTCGCAGCCTTTTGAGTTTGCCTTCAGAGGTGAATAAAGAGTAGCATGATTTATGCCACTTGAGTTCCAATGCATTGAAATCATCCTTGGAATGACTTTCCAGTCTTTGTAAAACATCAAGATAGTAGGTATCTCCCAGGTTCTTTCTCTCATCGCCCACAGTCATAGTTCTTGCTTTTCCTTCTGCTGATGCTGTGCGCAGGTCACCAGCGCTGCTTTGGCAGAAGAAGCAACAATCCTCACTGACATCCTGACGTTTCCTCTTGCGCTTGATAACAGCTACAGGGTCCATTGCTGATGAGCTCCCTATCTGAAAGACAAGTGGGAAAGGCAGAATGTAGTAGCAAGATATATTGAAACAATTCGAAACATACCTATCCTTTAGCAGTATTATTATTATTATTTTACCAGCTGGCACTGTCTGCACTCTCTTAATTGCATATACCAAACCAATGTCTGGCTAGCCAGTGCATTGAAAATATTCAACATGTGAAAGTATGCTATTACTTGTACAATGGTAGTAGTAGGCACATGCGCACCTCACCCAGCATGCTAAATGTAGTTTTAATGGAAATAAAGACATCCAGAGGTCATAGTTACATTCAATTATTATCTATAAAATCACAAAATATGCTTTATGTGCTAATGATACCCCTTTAAACACGTTCTTACATAGAGCCACCACTGAAATGCAAAAATTTGGAATTTATCAGAATTTGACTTTTGTAATCTTGTATGGGACCTTCAAACCCAAAATTGAGAGTGGCATCCACCCACATCTTGGTTGGCATCCTCAATACTACTTATCTAAGGTGGGTGCCTACTAGTAACAAAAAACGCCGTTAAGTTTTTTCTACAGGACTTTTCAATTTTTGGCCGGCCCACTATACTATATTTTGCCTAGTTAGGCCAAATATAATTTCATTTTCAGTAAAGGTTATATGAGGTGCATTGCGTGTCTAGTCTACAGTGTAGGCCTACTTTTCTGCTAAGTTAACTAAATGTAATTTTAATTACAATATGAGCTATTCGTATGCGTTTTTGCATAATATATTTTGGTCTGCTTCTGTGTGTGTGCGTTTGTAAATGAAATGTACTGCGTGTGTGCGTTTGTATATGATGTTTACTGTACTGCACTGTAGTTTGGTAATGTTAAACCTAAATTAAGGCTAATACATATATTTCTTACTGAGAGATTTTTGTTGTAGAATGTTATGGCTACTACACGAAGCCGAAAGGAAATATTTCTAATTAGAAGTACGAATGATAAGATTACTGGAGCTAGACTCCCATCAAACATACAGGTTTTGAAACTGGTTTTGCATTTCCATTCTTAATTGAAACTAACCGTTAGAGAGAGCTCTACAAAGACAATCGACCAAGTACTCACACTTTCGCAGAAAGCAGCCATTCCTACTAGGCGAAAACAGCATGCAGTTTTTAAATTAGAGGGGCCCCACTCAAAAGATGGAAATGTATTCAGAAAAACAAATCACGAAGGTCAGGCGCTCAAATTCGCAAAGAGAAGGAGTTTACAAATTTATTTCTGGGACTTTTTGACATTGCTCATGGGAATGCTCTCAATCTGATGAAAATTCAGGAAGACAAAGACTTCCTGATTGCACAAAGACAAGGTCGACGAGGGTGCATGATATCAGTAGATGAGAAAACCCGAAAGAAATTAGGAAATTTGGAAGCAAGAAGAAATCACCAAATATTAGAAAAGAATTGGAAAAAGTCAAGCAAAGAAACGAAAGTATGATGAGATGGCACAATTATCGTCTTCAACAAGCTGTGGTAATGAAATGGAAAGAGTGAGTGCGTCTGGTATTCCTGGTCCATCACATGTTACTCAGCGCCCAAAGCGAGCTCGAAAGAATGTAATCTCTCCGGAACTTGCCAGTGCACTTGATCGTTATAAAGTAAGTGACAGGAAGGCTGTTCATATCACTGCCACTGCTACTTATAGCTTAGGTCAAGATGTTAGTGAGCTTATCCTTAATAGATCGTCCATACAAAGAGCAAGAAAATGTCACCGCTCTAATCTGGCAAATAAACTAAAACAAGATTTCCAAGTGGATGGGCCTCTTATAGTTTATTGGGATGCAAAACTTCTTCCTGGTCTAACAGGGAAAATGACAGTTGATCGCCTTCCCATTTTAGTTTCTGGGTCAGGGGTCGAGCAGCTCCTAGGAGTACCAAAGCTAACAAATGGAACAGGAAAGGCCATAGTGGATGATGTATATGCAGCCATTGAAGAGTGGGGTGTCAAAAATAAAATTTGTGGCATAGCTTTCGACACGACTGTAGCAAACATGGGGCATAAATCAGGGGCGTGTGTTGTTTTGGAAAGAAAATTGGGGAAAATTTTGTTATCATTTTTCGTGTCGTCACCATGTATTAGAATTTGTTCTCGAAAAGCTGTTTTCACTCACGATTGGAACATCTTCAAGGACAGACAAAACACTTTAATCGTTTTCAAGCTCAGTGGGATCATATCCCTCAAAGAAAATTTCGCACCGGATTAGATGACAGGGAAGTTACTGTCAAAATCCCAGATAATTCAAAAGAAGCAGTTCTCGCATTCGCTCAGCAGCAACTTAGAGAATTGCAACCACGCGAAGATTATGGAGAGCTGCTTCACATGACAATTATTTTTTTGTGTGGCATTCCACCAGGGGGAGTTCGTTTTCGAGCACCAGGAGGACTTCATAGAGCACGATGGATGGCACGACTTCTGTACTGCTTCAAAATCTACATGTTGGCCGAATAACAGAATATGATGGACTATTCAAGATAACAGCAAAAGAGGAAAAAAGGTGTTCGTGGACTTTTGTTTCGCTATTGGAGAAGGCTACATCCAAGCCTGGTTCTCTGCTCCCATACCTGCTTCTACTCCCCACAATGATTTGATCTTTTTGGAAAGTATGAACAAATTCTGTTATCAATAAGGATGTATGTGAGGCCGCTATTCAAACGTTTTTGGGGCAACTATGGTATTTGAACGAGGAGGTGATTAGCCTAGCATTTTTTAAGGCATCGATCTCTCTTGATGAGAAACGGACAATCCTCAAAACACTAAAAGATATAAAACGATCAGGGAATGCATTAAACAGTGGCAGCTCGTGACTTTCAGTTATGGGGGTGCTGCCTCAGAAATTGCGAACAATTGTGTCGATTATATATATATATATATGAGCGAGAGAGAAAGTCGAATAGATAAATAGATAACTACTCACTACTCAGTCATAAAAATAAGTAAAATAGTATCATAAAATCAATTATAGAGTACTTACGCTTAACGGGTAATTTCGAATTTGCCAAAAATTTCATTTATAAACAAATTCCATTCTTGTTTTTATTCTGAGCGAAAAAATATTCTAAGAAATGAAAGCTATATATTGTAAATACAGTAATCCAATTATTATATAATTAACTTCAATCTCACGACAAAAAATAAATGATAACGAATCATTGATAAATGCAATTCGGAAATTAAATTTCGAATTAGCAAACGATACAGCAACACAACTACCACGTCAAACAAACAAATCGGCACTGCTCTGTCCACAGTGCTTTGGATCCTCTTAAACCCGCGATTCTGACTCGCTCTTCGTACGTCCGCCACCGAGGTTTCAAGCGTTTCGAACAAAATCTGGAACTGTTAAGTACGCAGTTCCACGGGAAGGCTGAATCTACTTTCTTGATTCATTCGTTCGGCATTGAAATAGTTTAAGGAAAAAAGGATATAATCTGATTTAAAAACTCAAAGTTCATTGAAAAAAAACAATCAGAGAGGCTATTTTAAATATTTAAATATAAAGATCATAAGATCATGGGGGTGCTGCAGTTCCACAGTGCCTACCTGCGAGCCGCTCCTGGCACTAAAGATGATTAATTTGCAAGTTTCAGACCTTGAAGTGACTAAGAAGCCCAGTTAATTCGTTACGCAACAAACCAAAAACTTTTTCAATATTTTGGGTCTTTCCGTTGACTTCCTCAACAAGAATCCACAATTCTGGCAATAGGACAAAGACTATAAAGCGGCTGAGAAAATTGCGAAGGGATTTAAGGTGGTTAATAGTATCGCTAAAAGAGATGTGGCTTTGATTCAAGATTATAATAATAAAATACCTTGCGATGAACAACAAAATCAATTCTTGCTTCAAGTTATCTCTCATAATTATAATCGGAAACTACGTCCTGATGACAAAAAATCTACTATGCTCTCAGTCCTAAAATGAAATATATGTTCAGTTCAATTCAGTTTCTAATTAATCAGTTGTCAATGCCTATTTCAGTTTATGCTGTTCTTTAATTGCTGTTATTTGCCTTTACAGTGGAACGCTAATAAAAGATTCGTATATTTATGTTTAAATAATTAACTAAACTTGAGTCCTTGTGAGGCACCAATAAGAATATTTATATTTACTTGGGATTTTGCACATTTTTTTTTTTTTGTCAAATGGAACATACTGAGGGGGTGAGATGGTAAAATTTGCAATTTCGAAAAACAAGAACCACTCTAGACTGTTTATGTATGTGTATATGTGTATGTATGTATGAATGTATAACTGAAAACATAAATAAATTCAGTAATGTCTGTAAGACAAACAAGAGTCATAAATGCAGAGTCAGTTTCCAAATTGTACTTCCTCAACAACTTTGAACCGTTCTACCTTGTTTTAATATGAATATATTTCATATTATGAATGATATCTATTAACTTTGTTCATAATTTTATTTTATAACTTCATTAACCGTAGTAATTGTTAATTAAGTACTCAAAGTTTCAACGTCGAGTACTCTCTTTGTTTCCTTCGCGTTAAAAGGCGAAGGTCTTTTCCTGAGGAGTGTGCAGTAACTCATTTCCATATTAGCCATTGCGTGTTATTCTACCTGCAACCAAATAAAGGTCCCAAAACAAGACATCACTTTGAACATTTGTTTTAGTTCTAATGTATTACTTCTGTAAATTTAATTTAAAATAAATTTTCCTATGAGACCGGACTTATGGGACATCCTGTATATTAGACCGGGTCGAAATTTTATACTGAAAAGGTCCATATTGTGAGGAGTTTGAATGGAACACAAGAACCCCCTCATAAATTATTTTCGCTGTTTAAAGCCTCCTACCCTTGGCACAATTTTTCACTTTTTGACCTATATTGAAGAATATTCCATTTATACGAGACTTACTCTACATTCAGGTTTTTGATGACATAAATCTTTATTAACATATAATATTTTATTTAATAATGTACAGTATTAGGGGAATTAATTAAGTACAACAATATATTCAGAAGAAAAAATTAGAGGCATAATAAATGTGCTAAAATTCAATTCACTTTTTCATTGTTCCTTATCACATCAAAAGGGAAGAAATTTTCAATATCATTAGGAAATTTTATTTCATGTTTCTTACTCATTCCATCGGGCCTTCCATTCAAACTTGGGCAATTTTCGCCGCCTTGATTCTAATGTGTCTAATAATGTCTTTCCTGACATGCCTTTGTTACTAGGTTCACTGCCCTTTCCACACTTTGACTGTGGTATGGAAAAGAAGCTATCTCCAGTGGCTTACATCGAGCCTGTAGTAGCTCATCGTCGCTAAAATTGTTTAGCAGCGGTGGAGGAGTAATGATTTCTTTTTGCCAATCGGTCATCTTGGTGTATTCAGTAGATTGGAAATTGAGGGTTCGAGGCAACTCAAAGTTTCTGGTACCTGAAAATCCTGTTCTTGAAAGGATGATTTTCTGAATAGCTTGTTCCCTAATTTCTAGTCTCTTGTCAGTTACCATTGATATGAGTATATTTTCTGGGTGGGCAAAGTAGGCGTTATTCTTTAATACTGGTTCTATGATTGATCTATGTTGTTCATCTAAATTTCAAAGCAAGCCCATTAAATGCCAAAAGTTATATGCATCATCAGTTGCATTAGGATGAGATTTTATCCAAAACCACCCTGGAGCATGGAACTGCATAATAATCTTGGTTATATCTTGAAGGTTTTTATCGGGATTTGGCGTTGAAATATATAATCGAAGGACTCTGTTGGCTAGAGTTAGCCAGCGAGCATGGTGAAGGGTACCTGGGGATCGAGTGGACAGATCTTGAGAAGTGTCTCCAGTTTGCACTGCCAGACACATATCATAGAGATATCTGTGATCACTGCTTAGCTCCTTCATAACATTTGCTGGAATTTCTTTAATGTTTCCTTTTAAGCGAGAATATTTGACTACCTCCAATTTTGTTAAATCTGTTTTCAGTTTATTCCCAATTAAACCCACAAAAGTATTTGGACTTGTTGTTTTACCATCAATAGTTTTGTAGACGTGCATAAAAGGCAGCTCATTCAAATGCAAGAGGCACACCAACCACTGCACTGGTCTGTTAAGATGAATTTCAACCAGTTTTATGGCTCCATCAATTTTTCCTGTATTTACAGGAATACCATCACACAGTAAAGCTTTGATAGTATCTGTGCTGTTCGAGTCTGTAATAATAGTTAACAACTCTTCTGTTATGTAGCGAGCAGTTCCATTATCTGGTGTGACATAGATGCTTCCAGGCTCTTTCACAATAACATAATGTTCTTCTTTTATCTTTCCACTATTTGTTAATGTGTTATCTTTCCTTCCATCAAATCCAAGGCAGTCCATCTTCAGATTTTCGGATTTAGATCTAAAAGTATTTGTTTCGCCCATGCGATTTCTTTTTCTTTCTAATTTCTTTCTGTCAAGCATGTTGGTGTGGTTAAGGATCCCCATATCTTTTAAAGCTGCATTAACTATTGCAGCTGCAGCTCTACAACTTACACGATAACGATCTGCTGTTAATGCTAGGTTTTTATAGGAGTGCCTGTTCTGAATATTCTCACTCAATTCTAAATCGGCCTCATAATCTACATCCTGACTCTCTGAATCTACAATCTACATCCATGTCTTCTTCGGTATTTTCTATAAATTCCGATGGTAAAACATTGGTGACTTCAGTCATTTCTTCTCGTGATTTTACTTGACGGTTTTGTACTTCTTGGGCTCTTGCTAAAGATCTCTTCTTTGTTGAACTAGCTATGCGATCAATTGGTCCTAACTGATTTTTTCTTTGTTTATGACCCACAAAAGACTCCCATTCTGCCATTGGTATTTTATCCTTACGCCTGCAAGATTTCCCATCAATTCCCTTATCATAGCATTCACAGGAAGATATATCAAACATTTCATCACACTGAGGTACTTTTAAGGCAAAACTTTCATTTCTTCGATGTAACGGCACTTTGTTCAATTTTGAGGCTTCTTCTATTAGTCGAATGACTTTAAGATAGATTCCTTTGGTGTTAATCGTAGGAAAAGAAAATTTCATCCAAATGTCTTCAATATCTTTTACAACAACCCTGTAACAATCATTAGCAGTTGCTGATCCTTTTGATTTAGGTCCTTCACGACGGCGCACAAAAAGGTAGTGTCTCACAACACCTGTTTTTGAAGGAGTCATGGTTACTGGGAATTTCGTAGGATATCCAAAGGCTGCATTTCAGGACTTGCTTCTCGTAGTCATAGTTTATATTCAGAAGTAAAATCAAATTATATATTATTTATAATTTATGATAATTCAAATTATAATTAAGCAAATGCAAATTATTTCTATTTATCTGACAAATTATTTCTATTTATCTGAAACATAAAAATATCAAGCATTAAACAAACAACTTATCATGTAACATATAACAACATTAAACATGTGCAAACTGTATATACAGGGTGTCCGAGAAGCCTGGACTAATAGGGAAAATAGACATTATATTTTTAATGTGAAACAAACACATTTCTAATGTCAGTTTTACATATTTCGGGAAAGAAAATACCCTGATGGCTCAGTATACGAATCAAGAGAAGGTGGAACTGGATTGCTACATGTTTCCGGAAAAAGCCAGACGGAGGCATGTTCGTGAAATAACTGTCATGCTTCCCTCTGGCTTTTTCCGGAAACATGTAGCAATACCAGTTCCACCTTCTACTGATTGGTATACTGAGCCATCAGGGTATTTTCTTTCCTGAAATATGTAAAACGGACATTAGAAATGTGTTTGTTTCACTTTAAAAATATAATGTCTATTTTCCCTATGAGTCCAGACTTCTGGGACAACCTGTATATAATATATATATATATATATATATATATATATATGTGTGTGTGTGTGTGTGTGTGTGTGTGTGTGTTAATTTTGGAAGAGTCAGAGTTTTTTTTATGTGCAGAAAACGATTTGTTTCAGGGCATATATAAAAAAAGGAAGCTAATTCATTCCATGAAGGTAAGTCGAAATAAACTCAAAATTGCAAGGGAAGCTCTCTTTTAATTTCTTTTGGGAGAAAAGTTAATAAAAAATATGCTCACTGTGGAAAATATATATATATATATATATATATATATATATACAGGGCGTCCCAAAAAAATGTATACACACTTTAACAGCTGATAGCTCAATTGATGTTTCTTTCTTTCCAAGTTAAACCCATTAGAATTAATAATGGCAGTCAGACTAAGCTTTGAACAAAGGAAATTCATTCTAAAATGCTACTGGAAGTGTGAAAACGCAGTTGAAGTGCAAAGACAGTTTAGGAGGGAGTTTCAAACAGATCCACCAACGCGACTTACCATCACTCGAATTAGAGATAAGTTTGAAGCCGATGGAACTGTTCAGAATGTCCACAAGAAGCGTTCTGGAAGACCACGGACATCGACAAGCCCCACAAAGCAAGAAAGAGTACTGGAAACGTATCACCAAAGTCCAAGAAAATCTGTGCGGCAAGCGAGTCGTGAGGTAGGAATTTCAGAATCGTCTGTCCAACGCATTTTGAAGCGCTATCAATGGAAAAGTTACATTCCAAGATTAGTCCATGCTATTAATGAAGATGATCCGGACCGAAGAGTGGAGTATTGCGAGTGGTACTTGGCACGATGTGGATGTGGATTGGACGAAGGGGTTTCGTAGAATACCCTCCGCGTTCACCAGACCTCACACCACTAGACTTTTTTTATGGGGATACTTAAAAGACAAAGTCTACGCTATAAAACCTGCAACAGCCGCTGAATTGAGAGCAGCCATTGAACGAGAATGCACACAAATACCAAACGAAATGTTTCGTGATGTTTGCGATTCCATTGCTTCGCGTTATCAGCAGTGCCTGGACCAGAACGGACGTCAGTTTGAAAACAGGCGTTGACAAAACAATTAAATAATGTCTGTAGATTCTATTACATTTTGAAAATGAAATGTATTTTAATAAACACTGCCTTTATAATTATTTAAAGTGTGTATCATTTTTTTGGGACGCCCTGTATATATATATATTTATATATGTATATATATATATATATATATATATATATATATATATATATATTATATATATATATATATATATATATATATTTGAAAATGCTATGAACTGGGATAACACGGAGCACTGTTGCTTTCAGTGGTGACGAATTACGTATGAAGGCCTCATCGGTATACTGACCCCATGTTCGCTTGGAAATGCTGTTGGCAGCTGCTCGTACCCTGAAATGGGCGTATGGGCAGTATGATGCTCTATGTGAGAAAATGTAAAATTTTCACCTTTCTTCCACTTAAGATATACCTACAAATGTCTTCGGCATTGATTGATTATATTTATATATATACAGGGTCTGTCAAAAAAAACTAAGCCAATTTGAAATCTCTATAAAATGCACAATTTGATAGAGATTTCAAATATTTTTTTACACTAAATAAATAAAAGGCTCAAAAATAATCTGCGATAATTTTATAACTTTATTTTAAATATTTTAGGAGTTATGCGGTTATTTCTACAGATTGCGAAAATTTCAGTTTTTCTCATTATGTAATATCTTCTTTTTTCTCTTTTTCAGAATTTGTTTAGATTTAAAATTTTTCGTTAATACCTCTAAATATGCCATTCTCACATGAAGATAAAATAATTATAAAGCATTATAGAGTTGAAAAAGGTTATAGTGCAAGGAAATTACTTTCTGAATTCGATTATAAAGGATAGACTAGATCAGCTTTAGGTTACTTATTGAGAACTATCGATGAAACAGGAAGCATTGAAAGGAAGGTTGGTAGTGGGCGACCAAAATCAGTTAGAGTAGATGAAAATATTCAGAAAGTGGAGGAACGTATCCTTAGTCAAGAGGATCGACCTGGTAGCCACATGACACCTGCTCAAATATCAAAAGAACTAGAAATATCAGAATCAAGCGTAAGAAGGATCAATAAATCTGATCTGCAATTTAAACCATTTAAAAGAGTGCATGGACAAAGTGATAGAAATGCAAGGGAATCATATTGAACAGTTCTTTTAATTTTATTAAACTAAAAATTATCTACAGTATATCGTAAAAAAAAAATTTTTCATGTTAAGTAGGAGAATCTCACTTTTTAGTTAATTATTAATAAAATTAACAATTCCAAAGATATCGTCCTAAAAATTTAAAGGATAATAGGTGATTACCTATATTTTATTGTGTAAAAAATTTAACTTAATTAGATAAATGGTTTTGTTTTAATAAAGGTTTGAATTTGGCTTAGTTTTTTTTACAGACCCTATATATATATATATATATATATATATTTAATCGATTTTAATAGAGTAATGTTAACTTTAGTCTAAAAAATAAGTCGATACCCTCAACAAAGGAAACTGCAATATTAAATTATATCATTAACTTTTTTTTAATGACTGAATTTAAATTTTCTTTTTTATAGATGTAGATCCTACGGAAGCGAGGTTGTCAAAAATTTACTTGGAAGGGAATAATCGACTAAAGGGATGCTAAAACTGCCAAGGCATCGAAAATATCCTTTGAAGACTATACAGTAAATAAAGTATTCATGCAGTTAAGAGTAAAGTGTAAATTGGCGCCATTTCGTTTCGAGCGAGGGGGGTGGAACTGAAGAAACACACCTGCACGCATCGATGGAACATTCTACTGGCACTACTGGCACTCTTATTACCTTAACTTAGCCTAATCTAACCTAATATATATATATATATATATATATATATATATATATATTTGATCCAACCTAACCCAAAACACTCATCGACATAATGTTAATTTGACTTAATGTCTCGTAATTGGTGACAAACCCAGAACTTGAGCAATGAGCATGTCTGAATTATCATTCCCAATTTCTAGGAAAAATTCAATTTAAACAATTTCAAAGGACACGATTATCTACATTTTACAGCAGGAATGATATGCAATACCAAAGACAATTATGTCTCCATAAAGAAAAAGTGTTTGTTGCATAAATTACGTTATATTCTTATTACTGGTTGCACAAACTTACAGCTCAAAAGAGTTTTATAAATACTGATAATTTGTTTACTTTTGTTTACTCGTATATATGAAACAAGGTCTAAATCAGCGGTTCTTAACCTTTTTAGGCTGCGACCCAAATTCTGGTCGCGGGGCTGGTTCGGCGACACATACCTTCAAACAGTTTACTCTTAATAGATAATAAAATAAATAATTAATGGTAAAATGATTAGGGATAACATAAATAAATGATAAATGACAATTTAATGACGGAATCAAAATCGTTTGCGACCCATTTTGGGGTCGCGACCAAGGGGATAAGTACCACTGGTCTAAATTATGCCTGAAACTCCAGCCATCTTTGCATCATACTTAAATGATAAACAGTAAAGTATGTGGAATTGTTCGTTTTTTTTTTGGTGTCACAAAACAAGAAAATCACTGACAATTTGATAGGTTAATAAAACTTTTACATAAAAAAAGTATTGTGTACTACATGAGTCATAAGTAATGCAAAGAAGTAAGTCTCTATTTCCATCATTATCTCTCTACATATTCGTCATTCCGCCAAACAACTTTATTCCTACGAAAGTAAATTATAATTAAATTTAACCTATGTACACATTATTTTTGCCTACTGATTTTATAGTTTGTAAAGCAATTAAGGAGAAATTCCTTTACTTACATAATTCATCTGAAACCGACATGACCCAACTTTACGCTCCAGTTTCCTCAAAATTATATCCACTCATCCAAATATATTCTATCAAATTCAAAACTTTATTTTGATCTCTGAAATTCCTTCAAAGTTTGTTTCTAATTACCAAGTAATCAATTTCTCAATTTCGAGCGTGGAATTTACACCACAAATTAACACAAAATAAATATTACTTCGCGTGTATATACAGTATAGACACACACACACACACACACACACACACACATATATATATATATATATATATATATATATATATATATATATATTGGACGTGCGCGTTTAGGAAGACTATTTCATAATACTGTCTCTTCTTTGCAGGCTGCCGTAAATTGAACGGTCTCGGCGTAATTTCCTCAAATTTCCCCTGTGCTCGCGAAGGTATCGCAGTTACAAACAATTTGAAGGTTCTATCCTTAAATGCTCGTAGCCTACGAAATAAAATAAACGAATTTTTTTCTTTAATTGCTTGTAAAGATTGATGGAATTGCGATAAAGGAATCGTGAATTAGCACTGAAACACGTGACTTTGTAAGGAGTATCACATTCGAGGTTATAGACTTTTTGTTAAAAACAGAATAGGTAGGCGAGGAGGAGGCGTTATGTGATATATCAAAGATAATATTGGGAACTTTATAGAATTAAAGCACAGAATTCCAGAACCGATAGATTCGACTATAGCAGAACTTAATTTGTGCGATTTCAAACTCCTTGTTGCCGTTATATATAGGTCCCCTAATCAAACAGCTGATCCGGACGAAGCGTTATATTGTGAACTAAAGAGAATAATAGGTAGTGAGCAGGACTTAGTTATGGGTGACTTTAATTGCGCCAACGTGAATTACGATACAATGTAGGGAGACGCGGAAGGTAATCGTTTAGTTAATTTTCTCGAGGATACCTTTCTTATTCAAAAGGTTGGGGAAGCTACGAGGTTGGACAGTATTTTAGATTTAGTAATAACTACGGATGATAGGCTAATCAGTGATCTTCAAGTAATAGAACCGTTAAGCAATAGCGATCACAATATGGTAGAGTTTGTCCTCTCAGTAAGTCACTCGAAACCAGCTAACTCGACTAAAATTCCTAATTTACTGCGCGCAGACTTTTGTAAATTTCGAAATAAATTGTCACACGTCAATTGGGAAAATGTAATGGGAATCTCCAAGCAAAAATAATATGGGAATCGTTTGAAACAGTATTTAGGACTATAAATGCGGAATGTGTACCGTACAAGATTAAGCGTGCGAAAGTAAACAACAAACCCTTGTGGTTTACTTCTAAAGTTGGTGCTATTATAAGGAGTAGAGATAAGGCTTATAGGCTACATAATGCGATAAAAACAATTAGTGGTTACGAAACAACTATATATCTCTAAGGCGTGAACTGAAAACTGTAATAAAAAGTCCAAGCGCGATTTTCAAATCTCCATAGCTCGTGATGGCAAAGAAAACCCCAAGCGATTCTTTCAATACGTCAACAATAGTAATCCACTGAAAAGTGTCTTGGGGCCGTTGAAAAATCCTGACGGAGAGCTAGCTACCCTGCTAAATGAATTCTTTACGTCAGTTTTTACAATAGAAGATGTAACGAATATACCTACGGTCATAGAGATAATACCTTTTGATAATGGTAATACAGGGTGTACATAAAGTAAGGATGGATCTATTTTTGTGAAGCACTTGGAAATTATATGGAATTCAATCATAAAATTATAAAGTGGTAACATTTATTAAATAATTAAGAGTAGGATTCGACGTGACGCCCATCAGTATCCCTGCACAGCTCAAATCGTTCCGCAGCATTTCTAAACACATTCTGGAGCATTTGCGGGGTTATGTTATCTGCAGCAGTTCGTATACGTAAGTTTTCAAGACTCGTAATCTTCGTCTGATAGACGTGCGATTTGATAAAGCCCCATGCAAAGAAATCTAAAGGGGTTAAATCTGGTGATCTCGCTGGCCAAGGTCTGTTGCTTCCACGTCCGATCCAGCGATTTGGAAAACGTCCATTTAGATAATCCTGAACAATTTTGGCATAGTGACAAGGAGCACCATCATGTTGATAGACGACGGGGATAGGATTGTTAGTACCGTCGTCTATCAACATGATGGTGCTCCTTGTCACTATACCAAAATTGTTCAGGATTATCTAAATGGACGTTTTCCAAATCGCTGGATCGGACGCGGAAGCAACAGACCTTGGCCAGCGAGATCACCAGATTTAACCCCTTTAGATTTCTTTGCATGGGGCTTTATCAAATCGCACGTCTATCAGACGAAGATTACGAGTCTTGAAAACTTACGTACACGTATACGAACTGCTGCAGATAACATAACCCCGCAAATGCTCCAGAATGTGTTTAGAAATGCTGCGGAACGATTTGAGCTGTGCAGGGATACTGATGGGCGTCACGTCGAATCCTACTCTTAATTATTTAATAAATGTTACCACTTTATCATTTTATGATTGAATTCCATATAATTTCCAAGTGCTTCACAAAAATAGATCCTGGCTTTATGTAAACCCTGTACTTTGGATAATATTGTGGTTAGTGAAAGGGAGGAAATGCGCTATATTGATAAAATGAAAATGGTAAATCACCGGGACCAGATTCCATATATCCCATACAAATAAAAGAATTAAAAGAAAGCATTGTTGTGCCGCTAAAAAAGATTTTTAATGCGTCTACTTCTGAGGGGTGCGTACCAGATAATTTCAAATTAGCAAATGTAACACCTCTCTTTAAGAAAGGCAATAAAGGTGCGGCGGGAAATTATAGGCCAATCAGTTTAACGTCTGTTGTAGGTAAGCTCCTGGAATCAATAATTAGGGATCGTATAGTAGAAAATTTAGAACTGCATAACTTGTTTAGAAATACGCAGCACGGTTTTAAGCGAAACAAATCTTGCCTAACTAATCTTTTAGAATTTTTTCAAAGCGTGGCTGAAGTTTACGATAGTCATCGGGCGGTTGATGTAGTGTATTTAGATTTTCAAAAAGCATTTGACACCGTACCGCACAAAAGACTCATTGAAAAAACTAAGACTCATGGAATCAGGGGTGTAGTAATAAATTGGATAGAAGAGTGGTTGAGAGGTAGGGAACAGAGGGTGGTCGTTCATGGAGCGGAGTCCTGTTGGGCTAATGTAGCGAGTGGCGTTCCTCAGGGTTCTGTATTGGGCCCCCTTGCTTTTTCTTAATATATATATTAACGATTTAGATGTCGGCCTAGTCAGTACAGTTTCAAAGTTTGCGGATGACACAAAGTTGGGTTGTAGGGCGATTAATGACGAAGATAGAGCTAAAATCCAGGAAGATCTGAATAAAATCAATGATTGGTCAGTCGCATGACAAATGAGATTTAATGTCGATAAGTACAATACTTTACATATAGATTCACGTAACGGTAATTTTGCGTTGCCAACCGTAGATCAGGAAAAAGATTTAGGAGTTATAGTCACTGGTGATTTAAAAGGGGCGAAACAAAGTACAGCAGCGGTCAATAAAGCGAACAAAGTGCTAAGTTTTATAGCTCGGAATTTTGAATACAAATCGCGCGATATTATTGTTCCTCTTTATATATCATTAGTTAGACGCCATTTAGAGTACGCGATCCAATTTTGGAATCCGCATATGCGAAAAGATATAGACAAAATCGAAAGAGTTCAAAGACGAGCAACTAAGATGATTCCGTCGCTTAGGTCGATGTCGTACGAGGATAGGCTTAAGGAGTTAAAATTGACTACACTCGAGAAGAGGAGGCTAAGGAGTGGTCTAATCCAGGTTTTTAAAATTCTGAATGGGTTCGATAACGTAGATAGAGATAGCTTTTTCGAAATATCTCAAAATAATGGGACTAGAAATAACGAGTGTAAGTTCACAAGTAGAAGGTTCGAGACAGCAGTTGCGAAAATTTTTTTTACCCATAAAAAAGTAAATAGCTGGAATAGTTTGCCCTTAGAAGTAATTAGTAGCACGTCCATAAACATGTTTAAAAATCGATTAGACGCATATGTTGATAAATTGGGTATAGTTTAAGGTAGTAAAATTAACGCTTTGTGGTTCGCAAACCACGTAAAATTGTAGGTCCTCTTCATCACCATGGAGGATATGCACAATACACAATTACGAACACAGATAGGTCGACCAGCCATGAGTTGATCCTAGGGTCTTTGCCATGGGACTGACCAATCAACGATTTTATTCAGATCTTCCTGGATTTTACCTCTATCTTCGTCATTAATCGCCCTACCACCCAACTTCGTGTCATCCGCAAACTTTGAAACTGTACTGACTAGGCCGACATCCAAATCATTAAAATATATAACAAAAAGCAAGGGGCCCAATACAGAACCCTGAAGAACGCCGCTCGCTACATTAGCCCAACACGACTCCGCTCCATCAACGCCCACCCTCTGTTTCCTACCTCGCAACCATTCTTCTATCCAATTTTTTACTACACCCCTGATTCCATGAGCCTTAGTTTTTTCAATGAGTCTTTTGTGCGGGACGGTGTAAAACGCTTTTTGAAAATCTAAATACAGTACATCAACCGCTCGATGACTATCGTAAACTTCAACCACGCTTTGAAAAAATTCTAAAAGATTAGTTAAGCCAGAGTTGTTTCGCCTAAAACCGTGCTCGTATTTCTAACTAAGTTATGCAATTCTAAGTGTTCGACTATACGATCCCTAATTATTGATTCCAGTAGCTTACCTACAACAGACATTAAACTGATTGGCCTATAATTTCCCGCCGCACCTTTATCGCCTTTCTAAAAGATAGGTGTTACGTTTGCTAACTTGAAATTATCTGGTTCGCACCCCTCACAAATAGACGCATTAAAAATCTTTGTTAGCGGCAAAACAATGCTTTCTTTTAATTTTTTTAGTTGTATAGGATATTATGGGATATATGGAATCCGTTTCCGGTGATTTACGCATTTTCATTTTATCAATATAGCGCATTACCTCACTTTCACTAACCACAATATTATCCAAATTATTACCATTATCAAAAGGTATTATGTCTATGACCGTAGGGATATTCGTTACATCTTCTATAGTAAGATACCCGTTTAGCAAGATACCCATTTCCTTGTTTTCAGAAACTAGCTCTCCGTTAAAATTTGTAGGGTGGAGCGAAAAATACTTTTTTTCTAGTATGAAGTTCTAATAGTGATTAAAAGTTGCATTTAGTGGACGATATATACCTGCCAAAATATGAGTTCATTTGTTTCATATTTTCAGCTGCCACCAGGGGGCTAAAGTTAACACAATTTTGGGTAAAAAGGAAAAAAATGCTTCTATTTTAGGTTTATCAAACTATTATAAAACTTTATCTTAGAATTATCTAATAGTTTGATTAAGATCCTTAAATGATAAGAATTCGTTTTCTAAAAATGCCTTTTCATATGCTTAATATCTTCAGCTGCCACAAGAGGGCTGAAGTTAACTTAAAAATGACAATTAAATATGATTCTGTATTTACTTGAAAAAGGGAACAGTAATAAATTAGGATGTCTCTCCTCCTTTATACTGGCTTGAGACAATTAAGAAACGTTATTTCGTGCCTTAGCGGAGTTACCACCCTTTCCCCAACCAACCTCCCTCTAGAAAGGGTTCTTGCTGAAGACTATTTAGTAATTTGCTTTTGTGTCAAATTTTGGCTGTTTTTTCCTTGATTCTAATGTAGCACGAATCCAACCATCTTTGTTTGTAGGTCCGCAGACTGATCCAGCAGCGTCCGTAACGAGCTTGACGCATCTCTCTACGGCTTGTGTATGACATGGAAACTGAAATAATTCTGAATGAAGAGTAGTACCATGTTTGATGCATGATTCAATATCATCAAGAGAAACTCCTTTGGTTATCGGTGGTTCTGCTATCTGAAAATCTTGCCACATAATGAGATCTGTATAGTCTTTGGCATAAAAATTTATTTCTGGCACCTTAAAATACCTGATAACATCTGTTTCTTGAATGCATGCCCTTGCTTTTATGATACGCCTAAATCCCAACTGACGCACATGCTCCCTTTCATCAGCTATCATTGCAATGAGAATGTTTTCTTGATTTGCGTAATATGCATTTCGCTGAATGACTGAGTCATGTACTCTCCTAAGCTCTTCACGGAGATACCGGCTTCTTGCAATCATATGCCACATATGTTTAGCACCATATTGGCATAATGGTTTACGCTTTATCTGAAACCACATTGGTGAGTATACCCTAACAGTGAAAGTAGCTAATTCTTGTAAATTGCCTGAAGGATTCTCTGTGCTTGCATATAACCGCAGAGTCCTGTTTGCTGTTGTGAGCCACCTTGAATGTAATATATTGCCTGGACTCTTATGACTAAGACTCTTTGAGAATGTTCCACTTGATATAGCCTTGTGAATTTCAAGAAGGTATTTCTGGTCAGTACTTATGTCATCTACATCAACTTCACACATGTCCTCTTGAATTTCAATGGGTTTGAAGTTAACTATGGGAAGCTTTTCACAGTCTGAAAGTGCTCGGCCAATTTCTCCTGAAAATGCTCTTGGTCCAGTAGTGGTACCATCCAAGTGATGAAACAGATGGCGCAATGGAAGTTCATTATGGTGTAAAAGGCATATCAGCCACTGCAATGGCTTATTAAAGGCTTCTTCCAGTAATCTTATTGTGCCTCCAATACTACCACTGTTAACCACTGTCGAATCACAGCCAACTGCAACAATGTTCCCTATATCAACATTCCTTTCTTTCAAGCAATTCACTAGCGCTGTGCAAATGTATTTAGCTTTGCCACTGGAAGGTGTCACATGTGCAAAGTACAGAGAGTGTGGTTCAGATATTATGCTGATATGCTCTTCGCGTTTGGTTCTTTGGTGGTTAGAGCCATCACTCTCCTGGACTTGAATCATTGTTTTATCCTTTCTGCCATCAAAGTATAATCCCCGCATGGTTTTTGGCTCTCCTATCTGTTGTCGTTCCTTTCTCTGTTTTTGTCTTTCACGTCTTAGCTTACTTCTGTCTATAATATTCCCTTTGTCTTTGGGAGTAACAATTTTAAGATCTGCCAATACTGCAGAAGCAATAGCAGCCCCAGCTCTGTCCGACATTTTAAATCTATCACAAGTAATTGCTAATGAAGGCAGTGGCTCACGCATCTGTTGTTCTGATATTACATATTGAGTTGAGGTTGTATCTTCCTCATTATCTTCAGATATCTCTTCTAGTTGTTGAAGTTCACTTGTCTCTGTTTCGATTTGTAAGTTGGACGTATTGGTTATAGCAGCACTAGTTGTTTGTGAGGATTCCAGACGTGCTTTTTCCATTTCCTTTCGATGTTCTCTTGCTTGTAATCGTCTTGTGTGTGCTATGTCAATGCTTCCTATCACCATTATTCTGCGTGTTCGTTGGTCATTTAAAAAATCCTGCTCTTTTGGAGGGACTTTCTTACTCTTTTCACATGAGCATCTCCTAAACTCCTTACATTTGCAGGTGCAGATGTCAAACAAAGTGCATTTTGAAGAGTTTTCAAATTCTTCAAGCTGATTTTTGTACTTAGGCTGATCCTTGCGTGACTTGTATGGCTTTAATAAGGACCTGTATTTATCATGGTACACTCGCATCATCTGTAAAACGCGTGTATGTGAAACTATTGGCAAAGAGGCCTTCTTCCAAAATTTTCTACCTTTTTGGAAACTGCCTCTGCTATTTCAGAAAATGAAGGCTCCTTGTTATTCATCTGCTCCTTCACTAAATGTTTTGTGAACAGGTAATCTTTCATAATGCAGTTATAAGTTGGTAGTTGCATATCACTCATCTCACAAGGTACTTCAAATATGACACACTTCATATGTTCTCTAGTGAAATGTTTATATTTAGTATTTGATGCCATAATATTTTTAAGAAAAATTCACAATCACAAAATATCCTGTAACATCAAAACATTATATAATTGATATATATAATATATTTTATAAGTATATATAATATATTATATAAATATATAATATATTATATAAATAAACTAAAATTATATAATACATTATAACAAGCATTTTATAATAAAATCAATATTATCTCTATATAAATCACTTTAAAATAAAGTTTTATAATATTCCGATCATATTAAAAAACTCTCCGATCAACTGAGCGACTAGGCCTACTACCTAAGAAGACAAGTGTTAACACACTGTTCTAATGACTCACAGAAAGAAATTCCTTCACACCCCCCCCCCCCACACAACATTCAGTGTAGTCTCAACATGACTCAGTTACTCTAAATTGTGTTAACTTCAGCTCTCTTGTGGCAGCTGAAGATATTAAGCATATGAAAAGGCATTTTTAGACAACGAATTCCTATCATCTAAGAATCTTAATCAAACTATTAGATAATTCTAAGATAAAATTTTATAATAGTTTGACAAACCTAAAATAGAAGCATTTTTTTCCTTTTTACACAAAATTGTGTTAACTTTAGCCCCCTGGTGGCAGCTGACAATTTTAAACAAATGAACTCATATTTTGGCAAGCATATTTCGTCAACTAAATGCAACTTTTAATCACTATTAGAACTTCACACTAGAAAAAAAGTATTTTTCGCTCCACCCTAAATTGCACAATACACAATTACGAACACAGATAGTCGACCAGCCATGAGTTGATCCTAGGGTCTTTGCCATGGGACTGACCAATCAACGATTTTATTCAGATCTTCCTGGATTTTACCTCTATCTTCGTCATTAATCGCCCTACCACCCAACTTCGTGTCATCCGCAAACTTTGAAACTGTACTGACTAGGCCGACATCCAAATCATTAAAATATATAACAAAAAGCAAGGGGCCCAATACAGAACCCTGAAGAACGCCGCTCGCTACATTAGCCCAACACGACTCCGCTCCATCAACGACCACCCTCTGTTTCCTACCTCGCAACCATTCTTCTATCCAATTTATTACTACATCCCTGATTCCATGAGCCTTAGTTTTTTCAATGAGTCTTTTGTGCGGGACGGTGTAAAACGCTTTTTGAAAATCTAAATACAGTACATCAACCGCTCGATGACTATCGTAAACTTCAACTACGCTTTGAAAAAATTCTAAAAGATTAGTTAAGCCAGAGTTGTTTCGCCTAAAACCGTGCTCGTATTTCTAACTAAGTTATGCAATTCTAAGTGTTCGACTATACAATCCCTAATTATTGATTCCAGTAGCTTACCTACAACAGACATTAAACTGATTGGCCTAGAATTTCCCGCCGCACCTTTATCGCCTTTCTAAAAGATAGGTGTTACGTTTGCTAACTTGAAATTATCTGGTTCGCACCCCTCACAAATAGACGCATTAAAAATCTTTGTTAGCGGCAAAACAATGCTTTCCTTTAATTTTTTTAGTTGTATAGGATATTATGGGATATATGGAATCCGTTCCCGGTGATTTACGCATTTTCATTTTATCAATATAGCGCATTACCTCACTTTCACTAACCACAATATTATCCAAATTATTACCATTATCAAAAGGTATTATGTCTATGACCGTAGGGATATTCGTTACATCTTCTATAGTAAGATACCCGTTTAGCAAGATACCCATTTCCTTGTTTTCAGAAACTAGCTCTCCGTTAAAATTTTTGAACGGCCCCAAGACACTTTTTAGTGGATTCCTATTGTTGACGTATTGAAAGAATCGCTTGGGGGTTTCTTTGCCGTCACGAGGTATAGAGATTTCAAATTGGACTTTTTTATTACACTTTTCGCTTCACGCCTTAGAGATATGTAGTTGTTTCGTAACCATAAATTGTATTTATCGCACTTATGTAGCCTATAAGCCCTATCTCTACTCTTTATAATATCTCCTACTCTAGAAGTAAACCACAAGAGCTTGTTGTTTACTTTCGCACGCTTAATTTTGTACGGTACACATTCCTCATTTATAGTCCTAAATACTATTTCAAACGATTCCCACATTAGTTTTGTGTTGGTGACCCCCATTACGTTTTCCCAATTGACGTGTGACAATTTATTTCGAAATTTATAAAAGAGTGCGTGCTGGAAGTTAGGAATTTTAGTCGTGTTTGCTGGTTTCGAGTGACTTACTGAGAGGACAAACTCTACCATATTGTGATCGCTATTGCTTAACGGTTCTATTACTTGAAGATTCGTGATTAGCCTATCATCCGTAGTTATTATTAAATCTAAAATACTGTCCAACCTCGTAGCTTCCCCAACCTTTTGAATAAGAAAGGTATCCTCGAGAAAATTAACTAAACGATTACCTTCCGCGTCTCCCTGCATTGTATCGTAATTCACGTTGGCGTAATTAAAGTCACCCAAAACTAAGGCCTGATCACGACCTATTATTCTCTTTTGTTCAAGATATAACGCTTCGTCCGTATCAGCTGTTTGATTAGGGGGCCTATATATAACCGCAACAACAAGTTTGAAATCGTTCAATTTAAGTTCTTCTATAGTCGAATCTATCGGTTCTGGAATTGTGTGCTTTACTTCTATAACGTTCGTAATATTATCTTTGATATACAACATAACACCGCCTCCTCGCCTACTATTCTGATTTTAAGAAAAAGTCTGTAACCTCTAATTTGATACTCCTTTACAAAGTCACGTGTTTCAGTGCTAAGCCACGATTCATTTATCGCAATTAAATCATAGTCTTTACAAACAATTAAAGAAAAAAAATTTGTTTATTTTATTTCGTAGGCTACGAGCATTTAAGAATCGAACCCTCAAATTGTTTTTAATTGGGACACCTTCGCGAGCGCAGGGGAAATTTGAGGAAATTACGCCGGGGCCGTTCCAGTTACTGCAGCCTGAAAAGAAGAGATAATATTATGAAATAGTCTTCCTAAACGCGCAGCTCCAACGTCATTAAGATGAAGTCCATCTCTGAAGAACAAGTCCCTCCTGCCGTAGAAACTCTTCCAAACATTGGCAAAATGTACTCCTTCCTGTTGGCAAAGAGACTTTAGGTTATTGTTGATATAGGTTGCCTTGCTGTAGAAATCGCTGCGTTGGATAATTCGAAGAAGTATACCTGTTAAAACAATCTTATTAATTTTTTCCTTTAGTCACTCAATTAAGTCCCTGTACCTAGCCAGCAGCTCTTCCGATCTAGAATTTAAAACATTATTAGTACCGACATGAATAACATACGTTGTGTCCTCAGAGGTTTCTTCTGTAAAATGATCAACACTATTAGTTATATCTTGCACCCCTGCACCAGGGTAGCAGTAAAGGCGCCTACGACGAGGGTCATCGGGCGGTTGATGTAGTGTATTTAGATTTTCAAAGAGCGTTTTACACCGTACCGCACAAAAGACTCATTGAAAAAAACTAAGGCTCATGGAATCAGGGGTGTAGTATTAAATTGGATAGAAGAGTGGCTAGCGAGGTAGGAAGCAGAGGGTTGTCGTTAATGGAGCGGAGTCGTGTTGGGCTAATGTAGCGAGCGGCGTTCCTCAGGGTTCTGCATTGGACCCCTTCCTTTTTCTTATATATCATATATTAACAATTTAGATGTCTGCCTAGTCAGTACAGTCTCAAAGTTTGCGGATGACACGAAGTTGGGTTGTACAGTGATTAATGACGAAGATAGAGGTAAAATCCAGGAAGATCTGAATAAAATCGTTGATTGGTCAGTCACATGGCAAATAAGATTGAACGTCTATAAGTGCAAAATTTTACATATCGGTTTGCGTAACGGTAATTTTGCGTATTGTATGTCAGGGAAGGAGTTAGCAAGCATAGAACAGGAAAAAGATTTAGGAGTTATAGTCACTGGTGATTTAAAAGTAGCAAAATAAAGTACAGCAGCGGTCAATAAAGCGAAGAAAGTGCTAGGTTTTATAGCTCCGAATTTTGAGTACAAATCGCGCGATATTATTGTTCCGTTTTATAAATCATTAGTTAGAACCCATCTGGAGTACGCGATCCAATTTTGGAATCTGCATATGCGAAAAGATGAAGACAAAATCGAAAACGTTCAAAGACAAGCAACTAAGATGATTCCGTCACTTAGGTCGAAGGAGTACGAGGATAGGCTTAAGGAGTTAAAATTGACTACAGATAGAGATAGCTTTTTCGAAATATCTCAGTATAATAGGACAAGAAATAACAGGTGTAAGTTGACAAGTAGAAGGTTCGAGATGGCAGTTGCCAAAAACTTTTTTACGCATAGAATAGTAAATAGCTGGAATAGTTTGCCGGTAGAAGTAATTAGTAGCACGTCTGTAAACATGTTTAAAAATTGATTAGACGCATATGTTGATAGATTGGGCATAGTTTAAGGCTTTGTGGTTCTGAACCAACGTAAAATAGTATGTCCTCTCCGCCACCAAGGAGGACATGCACAATACACAATTACGAACACAGTTAGGTAGACCAGCCGTGAGTGGATCCTAGTCTTTGTTGGTCTGAAACATTATAATATATATATATATATATATATATATATATATATATAGACCAAAAAACAATGAACCATGCGACTCGGTGGTGTAGTGGTTAGCGTCGCTGACTACGAATCCATCGGCCCGGGGTTCGAGACCCGACGGCAACCGAGCGCAGCAAACCCAGCTGTTCTTCCTTCCACACAGTAAAGAAAGCGGTTGGTAGATAAATGGGTACCCTAGGTGGCCTAGTGGTTAAGAAGCTGGGCTGCTGATGGGGCGTGGTTCGGATTCCACGTAAAACTGTAGGTCTAAGGTGGAGTGAAATGCTTGACTTTTTTCAGAATGAACAATTCAGGCGGAAGGTAAACAAAGGTTACAATGGGTGTGTATATATATATATATATATATATACACCCATTGTAACCTTTGTTACAATGTATAAAAAACGTTGCACCAACTTATATTTGTGAAAATGATTGTATTTTTTGAGGATTGTTAATTATTTTTAAGTTGTAAAATTGCCGAATTTTACGCGTAAAATCGCGCGCGCGGCATTCGCACAATGTAAACAAACAAAATATGGGACCTTATTTCATCAAAATAATCAATTAAAATTCGGCTTTTTTAACAAAACGATGCTTGAAACTTATTGTAAATGCATTATAGATGTTTATTACTGTATTATTTTGTATTTTTTAATGATATTTACCTATAAAATGTGTATTAAATTAAGTTATTTTATGATGCGTTCATTTAATTGTTTATTTTCAGATATTTCATAAAAATGGGTAAAAAACGGGTCTGCAGTGTTAACTCGAAGTGATAGTGCCAAAAAATTCAGTGGCCAGCCTTCCCCTTTAGATAAAACAGAGCCTCCTACCCTCCGCCAAGTTATTCAGTACAGTTATTTCCTCCAAAACAGCCACCCGGATTTGAAAGACTATGATATTGCTAAAATGATAGCAAAGGATGTGATTGAGATCTGGCAGGCAGTGAACAACACAAATACAAACACTGGCTGGGAGGGAGGCCTTGTAACAGCTCTGGAAAATAAAATTGAGGGGAAATTGCACACCACTGGCTGTTCACTCCATCAGAATGAGCTTCCTTTCAGAGCTGTTTTCAAGCATCTTGATGGCAGTACCAAAAGTCCCACTGCTTTCACTGGTCCGCTTGGAAAACTCTGTGAAATTGACTAACAAGATCTGCCACAAGTGGAATTCACCAAACTCAGTGGCCCCCTGGATGACATGGAATTTGCTGAGGAGACACTGAATGATCTCAGTAGCAACCAGAAGCTTCTTTTGGAGTATGTGCTTGGAATTTCCAGGGGCAAAGTCAACCCAAGATTTGCTGCCTGGAAAATTGGACCATTAAACCATGCAAGATGGTCGACTTTGGCAATTAGTTTGATGTGTCTGTGGACCATAGGTGCTTACCCTCCAGAACTACAGGATAAGCTTTACCAGGCCATCAAGTTCATTGTGGACGTGTATGCAGTCAGTTGGTTTGAGATCAAAAGGGACAGCAAGTTCCACAATCAGCAGCTGTACATCTTCAACATGATCCAGAGGATCAAGCAGCAGTCTGAAGAAATCCAGGGTGTTGCTTTCAAGAACCTGAAGTACAATGCTTTTGCCTTGCTGCCCGAGAATGTGCTGTACTCCATGATGAAGTCTGATGACTTGGAAGTGAGAGAAGCTGCTCTCAAGAAAATTCTGTCCATCAGGTAAGCATTTATTAATTTTAAAAAATGTGAAAAAAAAATTTGATTATGGGAATTTATTTAATAAAAAAAAGTCCCGAGTTCTATAAATCCCCATAATCGAATTTTTTTTCACATTTTCTTATCCCAATTCCCCCCTTCCCCTCTGATAATGGAAATAATCTTACCTTCTTTCTAAAAAAAAAATTCGATTATGGGGATTTATAGAACTCGGGTTTTTTTTTTCAGAAGTGGGAAGCCAGACAAGAAGAGGCTAAAGAAGATTACAGCCATCAACATTGAAGCTACCCACTGGTCAGAATAATCAACCTTTCTCAAAGTGGCATCTGTGAACCTGCTTTCACAGAAGACTTTTCTGACCAAGAGCTTCAAGAAGCATTGCTGAATGGCACCAAGCTGGAGCTGCCTGATCTGCCTTCACATTCTCAGAGTGTTGAAAGGGCCGTGAAGCTGACATCCGAAGCTTCCCATACTGTTTATGGACTCGAATCAAGGCACAAACACATTCTGGCCAAAGCCCTAAGCCGCCAGATGAGGCCTTCCTTTGCTTCTAAGGGCTCTTACAGTGAAAATTATGATGATCTTGGGATCTAAATGTCTATTTGACTCTGTACATGTTTTTTTTACTTTTTTCAATAAAATTGTAACTTTTTTCAGGATTTTTTTATGAAAATAGCATGTTTTTTTCGGCCGAAAATTGCGAAAATGCGATATTTTTCGGTACGATTTTTTGACGATATTTGAAACGGTTTCCTCAAAAAACGGTTAAAGCTAGGGATCTAAAGGTTTTTGTCAGTTATTATCATATTAAGCCCTGACTATCTCGACTAGTCCAAAGTCGATATCTAAAAAAATGCGGAAAATCAACCTACCTTAACCTATATTAACAATAACCTAAAGTCTCTTTGCCAACAGGAAGGAGTGGATTTTGCCAATGTTTGGAACAGTTTCTTCGGCAGGAGGGACTTGTTCCTCGGAGATGGAGGACATCTTAATGACGTTGGAGCTGCGCGTTTGGGAAGACTGTTTCATAACACTATATCTTCTTTTCAGGCTGCCGTAACTCGAACGGTCCCAGCGTAATTTCCACAAATTTCCCCTGCGCTCGCGAAGGTGTCGCAATTACAAACAATTTGAAGGTTCTATCCTTAAATGCTCGTTCCTAATTCCTAAATTCCTAATTTACTGCGCGCAGTCTTTCGTAAATTTCGAAATAAATTGTCACACGTCAATTGAGAAAACGTAATGGGGATCTCCAACGCAAAATTACTGTGGGAATCGTTTGAAATAGTATTTAGGACTATAAATGAGGAATGTGTACCGTACAAAATTAAGCGTGCGAAAGTAAACAAGCACTTGTGGTTTACTTCTAGAGTAGGAGACATTATAAAGAGTAGAGATAGGGCTTATAGGCTACATAAGTGCGATAAAGACAATTTGTGGTTACGAAACAACTACATATCTGTAAGACGTGAAGCGAAATGTGTAACAAAAAAGTTCAAACGCGAATTTGAAATCTCCCATAGCTCGTGATGGCAAAGAAAACCCCAAGCGATTCTTTCAATACGTCAACAATAGGAATCCACTAAAAAGTGTCTTGGGGCCGTTAAAAAATTTTAACGGAGATCTAGTTTCTGAAAACAAAGAAATGGCTACCTTGCTAAACGAATTTTTTACGTCAGTTTTTACTAAATAAGATGTAACGAATATCCCTACGGTCACAGTCATAAAACCTTTTGATAAGGGTAATATTTTGGATAATATTGTGGTTAGTGAAAGGAAGGTAATGGCTATCTTCTATATTATAATAAGAGAGCTGTCCGTCTGTCCGTCTGTCCGACTGTCCGTCACACTTTCAGAAATTGTGAGAAAAAATTGTGAGAAAAAAATTCAGAAATTGTATTACGGGCGGCGATGTGAAGCTCAAGATTTTCATGACTGTGTTCTTTTCTGTAGTTTAGCAATGGGGGAAGGGTGGGGGTGGGGGTAATGTGGGATGGGTGGGGTAATGGGGAGAGGTGGGGGTAATGGGGGAGGGGGTTAGCCCCCAAGTTGTATGAATGGGGGTGAGGAGGTTTTGGGAGATACCAGATTCAGAAATGTTGACACAATGTGAAGCTCAAAATTTTCACGGTTGGGTTCTTTTTTTGTAGTTTAGCCTGTCTAACCGTCAGCGAATTGGCGGGAACTGTACTAGTATTAATAAAATGAAAATGAGTAAATCACCGGGGCCGGATTCCATATATCCCATACAACTAAAATAATTAAAAGATAGCATTGTTGTGCTGCTAAAAAAGATTTTTAATGCGTCTACTTCTGAGGGGTGCGTACCAGATAATTTCAAGTTAGCAAACGTAACACCTATCTTTAAGAAAGGCGATAAAGGAGCGCCGGGAAATTATAGGCCAATCAGTTTAACGTCTGTTGTAGGTAAGCTACTGGAATCAATAATTAGGGATCATATAGTCGAACACTTAGAATTGCATAACTTAGTTAGAAATACGCAGCACGGTTTTAGGCGAAACAACTCTGGCTTAACTAATCTTTTAGAATTTTTTCAAAGCGTGGTTGACGTTTACGATAGTCATCGGACGGTTGATGTACTGTATTCAGATTTTCAAAAAGTGTTTGACACCGTACCGCACAAAAGACTCATTGAAAAAAACTAAGGCTCATGGAATCAGGGGTGTAGTAATAAATTGGATAGAAGAGTGTTTGCGAGGTAGGAAACAGAGGGTGGTCGTTGATGGAGCGGAGTCGTGTTGGGCTAATGTAGCGAGTGGCGTTCCTCAGGGTTCTGTATTGGGCCTCTTGCTTTTTCTTATGTCTTAACAATTTAGATGGCGGCCTAGTCAGTACAGTTTCAAAGTTTGCGGATGACACGAAGTTGGGTGGTAGGGCGATTAATCACGAAGAGAGAGGTAAAATCAAGGAAGATCTGAATAAAATCGTTGATTGGTCAATCACATGGCAAATGAGATTTAACGTCGAGAAGTGGAAAATTTTACATATAGGTTCGCGTATCGGTAATTTTGTGTATAGTATGTCAGGGAAGGAGTTAACAAGCGTAGAGCAGGAAAAAGATTTAGGAGTTATAGTCACTGGTGATTTAAAATTAGCGAAACAAAGTACAGCAGCGGTCAGTAAAGCGAACAAAGTGTTGGGTTTTATAGCTCGGAATTTTTAGTACAAATCGCGCGATATTATTGTTCCTCTTTATAAATCATTAGTTAGACCCAATTTGGAGTACGCGATGCAATTTTGGAATCCGCATATGCGCAAGGATATAGACAAAATCGAAAGAGTTCAAAGATGAGCAACTAAGATGATTCCGTCGCTTAGGTCAAAGTCGTACGAGGATAGGCTTAAGGAGTTAAAATTGACTACACTCGAGACTAGGAGGCTAAGGGATGGTCTAATCCAGGTTTTCAAAATTATGAAGGGGTTCGATAACGTAGATAGAGATAGCTTTTTAGAAATGCCTCAATATAATAGGACTAGAAATAACGGGTGTAAGTTGACAAGTAGAAGGTTCGAGACAGCAGTTGCCAAAACCTTTTTACGCAGAGAATAGTAAATAGGTGGAATAGTCTGCCGGTAGAAGTAATTAGTAGCACTTCTATAAACATGTTTAAAAATCGATTAGACGCATATGTTGATAGATTGGATATAGTTTAAGGTAGTAAAATTAAAGCCTTTTGGTTCGGAACCCACGTAAAATTATAGGTCCCCTCCGCCACCACGGAGGACATGCACCATACACGATTACGAACAGAGTTAGGTTGACCAGCCATGAGTGGATCCTAGGGTCTTTGTTGTTCTGAAACATTATAACAAACTTTATAACATATATATATATATATATATATATATATATATATATATATATATATATATATATATATATATATATATATCATATATATGTACATTATATATATGTACATTATATATATATATATATATATTATATATATATATAATATATATATATATATATATCATATATGGGTACCGGACGAAATCCCGAAAGCCGAAATCCCGAAAGCCGAAATCCCGAAAAGCCGAAATCCCGAAAAGCCGAAATCCCGAAAAGCCGAAATCCCGAAAAGCCGAAATCCCGAAACCCGAAATCCCGAAACCCGAAATCCCGAAACCCGAAATCCCGAAAACCAAAATTAAGAAAACCAAAATTAAGAAAAACAATATTAAGAAAAAACAAAATTAAGAAAAAACAAAATTAAGAGCAGCTTCTTTACTTTTTTTTAATTTTAGACCCTAGCCTTTGTAAAGGTTTTAGAGATGTTCGAAATATACTAAAAATCTAGGCTAGCCAAACCCAACCTACTATACGCCACATATTTAGGCCTAGAAAATTTAAGATTCAGCAAATCACTGAATTTATATAAATATAGTCTAAAATGCGGGAATCTGCAAGATATCTCCAACCTAACCTACCCTAACCCAAACAGGTCTGGAAAAGTTTAATAAATCCTACTTGTTTCTACGTTTACCCCCCACCCCCCCACTTCCAACCAAAGTCTTTAACACGTTGCGTGATCCCTTATCTTTTAAAAAAGTTGTAGTTTCGGGATTTTTGTTTTTCTTAATTTTGTTTTTCTTAATTTTTGTTTTTTCTTAATTTTGTTTTTTCTTAATTTTGTTTTTTCTTAATTTTGTTTTTTCTTAATTTTGTTTTTTTTAATTTTGTTTTTTCTTAATTTTTTTTCTTAATTTTTGTTTTTTCTTAATTTTGTTTTTTCTTAATTTTGTTTTTTCTTAATTTTTTTCTTAATTTTTGTTTTTTCTTAATTTTGTTTTTTCTTAATTTTGTTTTTTCTTAATTTTGGTTTCTCTTAATTTTGGTTTCTCTTAATTTTGGTTTTTCGGGATTTCGGCTTTCGGGATTTCGGCTTTCGGCATTTCGGCTTTCGGGATTATGACCCAGACCCATATATATATATACACATTTTAATTGCAAGCAACACATAGTATAATTAATGTAAAGAACGACGCTTGTGTAGAAGAGCGTTCCGCACAAGATGAGGAGGGAGAACGAGCAAATGAAAAATGAGGTACCTCCCAGGAATCGAACCCGGGATCATTCAATTGCCGGTCAGATATGTTAACCACTACACCAAGGACCCCGATTAGTCAGTACTCGTAATTCTCCTACATACGAGCGGAATCAAATGACCTGAGGAGGCACCTTTGCATTCCGTACATATATACATTTTAACTGCAAACAACACACAATATAATTAATGTAAAGAACGACGCTTGTGTAGAAGAGCGTTTCGCAGAAGATGAGGAGGGAGAACGAGCAAATGAAAAATGAGGTACCTCCCAGGAATCGAACCCGGGACCATCCAATTGCCGGTCGGATATGTTAACCACTACACCAAGGACCCCGATTAGTCAGTTGTTTGCAGTTAAAATGTATATATGTACGGCATGCGAAGATTCCCCCTCAGGGGAGGTACCTCATTTTTCATTTGCTCGTTCTCCCTCCTCATCTTGTGCGGAACGCTCTTCTACACAAACGTCGTTCTTTACATTAATATATATATATATATATATATATATATATATGCGCCTCGTTGGTGCAGTGGTTAGCGTCGCTGACTACGAATCCATCGGCCCAGGGTTCGAGACCTGATGGCAGCCGGCGCGCAGCCAAACCTAGCTATTCATCCTTTCACACAATAAAGAAAGTGGTTGGTAGATAAATGGGTACCCTAGGTGGCCTAGTGGTTAAGACGCTGGGCTGCTGATGGGGCGTGGTTCAGATTCCACGTTAAACTGTAGGTCTAAGGTGGAGTGAAAAGCTTGACCTTCGTTGACCTTCCTCAGAATGAACAATTCGGGCGGAAACTAACCAAAGGTAACCAAAGGTGTGTGTATATATATATATATATATATATATACATATATTATATATATATATATATATATATGGGAATGAACTCAAAATGTTTGGCTGAGGTTTTTTATGATACACAGCCCGTGCATGGAACAAGGAACTCTTCTGGGAAAATTAAATCCACTGTAGTCCGAATAAGTATTGGTAAATGACAAACACTAAAGTTTTTTCTTTTCCATGATGTTAGTCCGACGTGGGCAACGCGTCACTCGCAAAGAGGTCCCAAAAATATAGCTTCCCTCACCAGCTCTCTGCAAAGCAGATAGGATCCAGCTTTGGAACAGGATCTAGGGTTTAAAGCAGCCTAGCCCCGCTCAATATAAGCAAAAGACACGTTGCATTCACGTCGTATTGAGTACATCAAAGAAAAAGGGGTAACTATTATATTTTTAGGCAAAAACCAAAACTTAAACCTCAACTGGCAGATAGCTGGTGAGGGAAGCTATATTTTTGGGACCTCTTTGCGAGTGACCCGTTGCCCACGTCGGGCTAACATCCTCAAAAAGAAGAAACTAGTATAGTGTTTGTCATTTACCATAACTTATTCGGACTATAATAGATTTAATTTTCCCAGAAGACTTCCTTGTTCCATGCACGGTCTGTGTGTATCATAAAAAACCTCAGGGAACCATTCTGACTTCACTCCCATATATATATATATATATATATATATATATATATATATATATATACACAGGGTGTTTCATAACATGCGTGACGCATTTTCTGGATTGATTCAGGACGTAAAAACAATGAAAAATTTAATTTATAGTGTGTCTGAGTTACAGCCCGTTTTGTATTCCAGCAATTCTTTCCGCAAACTGTTTCAAACATCGCTTGCCGACAATGTTTGCGAGTGTGTACGAGACTTATTTCATGTATGGCCTTGCCGATTGTAATGTTTCGTACACTCTGTGACATGTTTCAATATCGTTGAGTGTAGAGCCATCAGTCAGTCAGAGGTGCATCGTGGTGTTTCATGTTCGTATTCGTAACTTCTTACCGTGAATAAGTGCAGTCCAGTGAAAAGAAAACTTAAAAGTTTTTGTGCTATTTAGTGATAGTGTGCATTTGAAGTGAGAATGGAGGCTTATTCAAACAGAGAAATGGCAGACATACATCTCATGTATGGACCTGCCGAATTTAATGCGTCCACAGTAAGACGTCTATATGCGGAAAGGTTTCCGAATCACCATCTGCCAGATAAGGAGACCTTTCAGAGAATAGACTAGCGTTTTGGTGATACAGGATCATTCAACAAGCGAGTTTCAGATGGTGGTAGACCAATCAGCGCCAAAACTGTTGAGTTGGAGGAGCGGGTCCTGAATCGCATGGAGGAACATCCTGGTGTCAGCACCCGAAGGATAGGAGCGGCAGAGGGTGTAAGATATACAACTGTGTACAGAATTTTTACGGGAACAACAGCTTTGACCATATCACATTCAGAGAGTACAAGGCCTTACAGAAGCTGATTTCCCACCACGATAGGCTTTTTGTACTTGGTTCCTTTAACAGTGTGCTCGCGATCCTCTTTTTCCACATTCCGTGGATGAGGCTGCCTTCACAAGAAGTGGCGTGATAAATTTTCACAACACTTATCACTGGGCCAAAGAGAATCCGCGTGCCATCATCCAGTCAAGGCACCAACCACAACTTAGTATCAATGTATGGGCAAGACTTATTGCCAACAACTTAATCGGTCCTTTAGTTTTGCATGAAAGATTAACAGGAGAACCCTCTTCCAATTTTTTAAGGAATGATTTAAGCGATTTGCTAGACGCAGCTCCTCTTGGTGTTCGACGTCCTCTACGTCGTTTATGCACGAAGGCGCTCAGTCATATATTAGTGGAGTAGCCAGACTATTTGGATGACCATTTCCCTGAAAAATTGATAGGCTATGGAGGACCGATTGCGTGGCCTGCTCTCTCCCCGGACCTGAATCCACTCGATTTTTACCTGTGGGGTCATCTGAAATCCATCGTTTACGTGACACCCACTGACAACGTTGAAATGCTTCGCCAACGTTTAGAACAAGGATGCCAGAAAATCCGAGCAATACCTGGAATGTTTGAACGCGTCAGGCAGTCTATGACGAGGCGTGTTCAGGCGTGTATTCAAGCGCAAGCCGGTCATTTTGAACACTTCCTTTAAAGGTAAGGCGGATACTTGCAGGAACACATAACGGGCTCTAACTACAACACAAAGCGATTTCGGACATATGTTTATATAAACTATTTTCATTGTTTTCAGGTCCTGAATCCATCCTGAAAGTGCGTCCCACATGTTGTGAAACACCTTGTATATATATATATATGTATATATATATATATATACTGGGCGTCCCAAAAAAATGTATACACACTTTAAATAATTATAAAGGCAGTGTTTATTAAAATACATTTCATTTTCAAAATGTAATAGAATCTACAGACATTATTTAATTGTTTTGTCAACGCCTGTTTTCAAACTGACGTCCGTTCTGGTCCAGGCACTGCTGATAACGCGAAGCAATGGAATCGCAAACATCACGAAACATTTCATTTCGTTTGGTATTTGTGTGCATTCTCGTTCAATGGCTGCTCTCAATTCAGCGACTGTTGCAGGTTTTATAGCGTAGACTTTGTCTTTTAAGTATCCCCATAAAAAAAAGTCTAGTGGTGTGAGGTCTGGTGAACGCGGAGGGTATTCTACGAAACCCCTTCGTCCAATCCACATCCACATCGTGCCAAGTACCACTCGCAATACTCCACTCTTCGGTCCGGATCATCTTCATTAATAGCATGGACTAATCTTGGAATGTAACTTTTCCATTGACAGCGCTTCAAAATGCGTTGGACAGACGATAAGGAAATTCCTACCTCACGACTCGCTTGCCGCACAGATTTTCTTGGACTTTGGTGATACGTTTCCAGTACTCTTTCTTGCTTTGTGGGGCTTGTCGATGTCCGTGGTCTTCCGGAACGCTTCTTGTGGACATTCTGAATAGTTCCATCGGCTTCAAACTTATCTCTAATTCGAGTGATGGTAAGTCGCGTTGGTGGATCTGTTTGAAACTCCCTCCTAAACTGTCTTTGCACTTCAACTGCGTTTTCACACTTCCAGTAGCATTTTAGAATGAATTTCCTTTGTTCAAAGCTTAGTCTGACTGCCATTATTAATTCTAATGGGTTTAACTTGGAAAGAAAGAAACATCAATTGAGCTATCAGCTGTTAAAGTGTGTATACATTTTTTTGGGACGCCCTGTATATATATATATATATATATATATATATATATATATATATATATATATATATATATACAGGGTGTTTCAAAAGTCACTATCTATTTTGAAAAATAATGGGAATTACGAAAAACTGGTTTAAGACATGAAAAATATATTTATTTCAAAGTAAGTGCCACAAAGAATTAGTGCTATTTATTTATCTGTCTCCACATGGCGACCATCAGTGTCTCTACAGAGCTCAAAGCGATAAGTTGTTTCCCGGAACACACTTTCCAGCATTTGAGGTGTTATTTTCTGAACTGCATCGGTAATACGATTTCGAAGTTCGGCTACATCACTAATTCTTCTACCAGTGTACACCTTAGACTTAATGAAACCCCAGGCGAAACAATCTAATGGTGATAAATCGGGTGAACGTGCGCTGCCCATGGTTGTGTTCCTCCACGACCAATCCAGCGACCGGGGAAGCGTCTGTCAAGATAATCACGTACAATTATTGCATAAGGGCACGGTGCTCCATCCTGCTGAAAAACTACTGTGTCAAGAATGCCATCTGTAAGAAGTTGAGGTTCGAGGAATTGTTCAAGCATGTCAAGATAATAAACCAATTAACTTTTTTTAAATACACAAATTTGCACCAGAAGTACATATCTTTATGCCAGCATAGCATTTTTTAAAAAAACATCTAATGTCACCGAAATAGATAGTGACCTTTGAGACACCCTGTATATGTAGTATATATATATATATATATATATATATTATATATATAATATATATATATATATATATGTATATTATATATATATATATATACATATATATATATATAGTATATATATATTATATATATATATATATATATATATATATATATATATATATATATATTATATATATGTTAACCCCTCCGTCAATGGCCTGGGTTGGTTCGAAGTCGACGGGGTTTCTGGTTAGGTTGCAGCAACGGATTTGTTACTTGCAGTAGTTTCTTCTATACTACTCTCCGCGTTCTTCTATCGTGGTTCGGAGGATTCTGGGAGGTTTACTAAATTCTCTGAAGGTTCCCTGATTCTTCTCATAACGTATCGGGAAATTTTAATAACTAAATTATCTGAAGAGAGCAAGGCTCGGAGAAGATAAAGACTGTTTCTTACTGTAATTTACTGCTAAAATGTACAGGTAATGCTCAACCTCGAAGTCTAATTCTAAATGAACATGGAAGAAATTTTGTGGGTTTATATACCCATAATTTGCTAACATCATTATTATTAAATGTTGAAAAGGCCGTATTATTTTTGCTCAATATTTGAAAATAAAGTAAATTTTTTTGCTGTGACAATGTTTAAACAGATAAACAGGATATAGGAAGAGGAAGCCATATTTTTATCTTAAACCGCGTATTTTCAGATCTGATGTTTTCCTCATCCGCCGAGTTAATTAGAAGTGGAAATTGAACTATGCATCTTTATACTAAGATATGCATATGAGCAAAAATTAAAGGTTTAAGATTTACAATTGAATGCTTAGGTAAGGCATGACTTCATTTTGTGTAACGAAGAGAGAACGTATACAAAACATGAACATTTCAAAAGTTACTCAGGATTCATTATTAAGCTAAACCTAAAAAATGATTAGGAAATTTTAAAAAGAACAAGTCACCAATTATTTGGCAAAATAGGAAGTTAATGAAAAATTTATCCCAACGAAAAAATAATAATAAAAATAATAATAATATCGCCGAGTATACGTACATTCCTAAATGGCGACATAATGTCGGGTCGTACATTGAGTACATTGTAATTTTGGTTACCTATAACTATGATTATAATTATCAAAAAATTCACACACTTATTATCGTTAATTACAGTTTCATTAAAACACATAAATTAAAGCATATTAAATCATTATAGTTAATTACAATTGACAATAGTTAAATATAGTTTAGTGTTTCATATTTATATTAGGATAACTATTATTTTGAGATTTAACACAAATTACATGGGCACATATATATATGTAAAAATGAACAATGAATAATTCCTATATAAATATAATCAATATTCATTTTTACATGAGAAACCAAAATCGCCTGAGCGAGTTTGGATAGAATTTCGATTTGTGCTTTCTATCGTGCTATTCTATTATGGTTGTCTTGCATCTAACTCTCGTCCCTAAATTTTATTAGATTATGCATACACATTGCATATAACAGGATTGAAACCCGTAGTTGTACTTCTTAGTCCTTAATACCCACTCTTTGTCTTTAATTCGTTTCTTTTAAATCCTCCCAATAATGACTTACGCTGTACGTATGACATAATTTGAATAACTATAACGTCATAAAGTAACTTAATTCCCTTCACATTTTCCATACCTTGAATACTGAATCAAGTATTTAGTACGTGGATATCTTTCATATTCAATGTATGGTAAATTCTTTGATACAAATAATAAAAACTTCATTCTCTATAAGTCATTATTTATATGTTGTGGTCTATCGGGTATGATGCAATATAACTATTATTCGACCATATTCATCCATACGTCCATATCTTATCTTGACCAGTATCCTATATCAATTTTATTAACTATTCATTTTTACTCGTGTCAGTCTATGAAATGTGTACAAAACTTTATGCATCCGTACCTGTTCGTTGGACGTCATGCAAATACGTTCACATGTAATATTTTTTAATTTTTTTTTTTATTATTTCGCCTCTCGCAATAAACTCGAAAATGCTTATGCAAGTGGTCAAATTCCGCTAACCACAGCAAAAGCGAACGCTTCTAAGATAGAAACCTCCTCTCGCTCTGATTCCAATTTATAGAACATTATTATGCGTGTTATGTTGTTTTATATATATATATATATATATATATATATATATATATATATATACCGTATGTGCCCATGTACTTTGTGTTACATTCACAACATCTTAATTGTCTATAAATATGAAGCACTGTAAAAACAAAAGAAAGCTATAGTTAACTGTTTAATTGTAATTAACTGTAATACTTTAATATAATGTAATTAATATACTTTAATGAAACTGTAATTAATGATAATAATTTATAATGTAATTAATGTACTTTAATTAACGATAATAATTTAATATAATGTAATTAATGTACTTTAATTGTAATTGACGCTAATAAATAAATGTAAATTAATCTGTAATTGTAATCATAGTTGTTGTTGACCAAAATTACAGTGTACTCAGTGATGTACTTAGATTGTACTCGATGTAATTACGTCGCCCTTTAGAAATGTATACTCGGCGAAAATACGATTATTTTTTTATTACTTTTTAAAATTTTTATTTGGAATCTTTCAAAATTCTGATCACGTGTTTAAAGGGGGAAACTTAAACTTCAAACTGCACTCCCCCAAAATTTAGATTATATATAAAGCATGTCATTGTAAAATAACTTTACTTCGACTTCGATTACGACTTCTTCTTCTTCTTAGACTTCACTCCCAGAGGAGGGGGCAGAGGTCCCTTGCCTCCTTAATTTTTTTAGATTCCGGCCTGAGCCATGGTCGAAAGAGGTCGAACCTCTACCCCTGTAAATTCAGAAGTCAATTCAGAGGCTGAGCACTACCTGTACATTTTAACAGTAAATTACAATAAGAAATGGTCTTTATCTTCTCCTTCGGGCCTTGCTCTTTTCAGAGAACTTAGTCATTAAATTTCCCCGAAACGTTATAAGAAGAATCCGGGAATCTTCAGAGAATTTAGTAAGCCTGCCAGAATCCTCCAAGCCACTATAGAAGAACTCAGAGAGTAATATAGAAGAAAACTACTGCAAGTAACACATCCGTTGCTGCCACCTAACTAGAACCCGCGTCGACTTCGAACCAACCCAGGCTATAGACGGAGGTGTTAACAAGTGGTAACAAGTACCGTATGTGCCCATGTACTTTGTGTTATATTCCTAACACAATATTGTCTATAAATATGAAACACTGTAAAAATAAAACAAAGCTATAGTTAACCGTTTAATTGTAATTAACTGTAATACTTTAATATAATGTAATTAATGTATCATACTGTAATGAAACTGTAATTAATGTTAATAATTTATAATGTAATTAATGTACTTTAATTAACGATAATAATTTAATATAATGTAATTAATGTACTTTAATGAAATTGTAATTGACGCTAATAAATAAATGTAAATTAATCTGTAATTGTAATCATAGTTGTTGTAGACCAAAATTACAGTGTACTCAGTTATGTACTTAGATTGTACTCGATGTAATTACGTCGCCCTTTAGAAATGAATACTCGGGGAAATACGATTATTTTTTATTATTTTTTAAAATTTTTATGTGGAACCTTTCAAAATTCTGATCACGTGTTTAAAGGGGGAAACTTAACCTTCAAACTGCACTCCCCCAAAATTTAGATTATATATAAAGCATGTAATTGTAAAATAACGTTACTTCGACTACTTCGACTTCGATTACGACTTCTTCTTCTTAGATTTCACTCCCAGAGGAGGGGGCAGAGGCCCCTTGCCTCCTTAATTTTTTTCGATTCCGGCCTGAGCCATGGTCAAAAGAGGTCGAACATCTACCCCTGTAAATTCAGAGTATTACCTGTACATTTTAGCCGTAAATTACAGTAAAAGAAAGTTTTTTTTATCTTTTCTTTCGAGCCCTGCTCTCGTCCGAAAACTCAGTCAATAAATTAGAAAAAAAAAAATTCCCGATACGTTATAAGAAGCATCAGGGAATCTTCAGAGAATTTAGTAAGTTTTCATGGAATCCTCCGAACCACTACAGAAGAACTCGGAGAGTATTATAGAAGAAACTATTGTCAGTAACAAATCCGTTGCTGCCTCCTAACAAGAACCCCCGTCGACTTCGAACCAACCCAGGGCCATAGACGGAGGGGTTAACAAGTGGCGACCCTATAGCCATGATTTTAATAACTGGCAACCTCTGCATCCAGGGATTTACGGACATTTCTTCGAAAACAAAACATCGAAATAAAAAACTTCGACATCCAATAACTTTGACAAAAAATTACTTCGAAAATAAAACTTCGAATCAATAACTGCGGACATTTCTTCGAAAACATAAACATTTTGAGACAAGTGAAAGTCCTCGCTCCTAACTTAAACATTGATTCAATTTTAACTGATTTTGAAACAGGAATGATTAATGCATTAACTTCGGAATTTCAGTCAGTTGCAAACTATGGTTGCTTTTTCCATTTTGGCCAATGCTTATATAGGAAAGTCTGAATATGGACTCAAAGCACGATACGACATTGATGCCCAATTCGCTCTAAATATTCGAATGCTTACAGCTCTTGCCTTCGTGCCACCTAACAAAGTTGTCGAGGGATTTAATATGCTAATTGAACAAAACATTCTTCCACATGAAGCAGAACCTGTTGTTGATTACTTGGAAGATACGTGGATCGGCCGTACTGACAGACGGGGAAGACATCGTGCTGCCAAATTTAAAATTGACATGTGGTCATGCTATGAAAGAGTTGAAAACGATTTACCGAAAACCAACAATGCGATTGAGGGATGGCATAGAGGTTTTTATAATAAGAGGTTTTTAATAATAAAAGATTTGTGTAATATTTTAGAATTATCCTTTTATGTTTTCGAAGAAATGTCCGCAGTTTTTGATTCGAAGTTTTATTTTCGAAGTAATTTTTTGTAGAAGTTATTGTTATTATTCTAACCTAACATAACCTAACCTACCCTAACCTAATCTAATTCGAAGTTTTATTTTTGAAGTAATTTTTTGTCGAAGTTATTGGATGTCGAAGTTTTTGATTTCGAAGAAATGTTTTCGAAGTTTTGTTTTCGAAGAAATGTTTTCAAAGAAATGTCCGCATACGGCATCCAGGATTCTTCCAGTCTTCCAGACCCTGGAACTAGAACCAACATCCAGTTGACCGGCGTGTCACAACTTCTAGTTCGTCACATCCACCCTTTAACCGGTGTGTCACGACTCCAAGTTCTCCACGCCTAGTTTTCATCCAAGAACAAGTAGCCAGCAAGACACGTCTTCAGGACACGTCTCCAAGGATTTTGCGGTAGAAATTTTGTTAAGTACAGAGTTTTTTTTTTTAAGTAATTTGTAAACATTTGAAAAGTCAGTATTATTAACAGTTAATAATGAGTATCAAGCCAGAATTTACAAGAAACAGTGAACATTTCAGACACCAATTAATTTTCACAGATGTTAATTGTCACAAAAGTTAATTTTCACAGTTATTTTCACTATTATAGTTAGTAGAGAATAATTTTATTTTATGTACCAAACATAATATTACTGTACCTTCGGGTACATTCGATTGAAATGTGTTTACATTTCGTATTTTTGTTTACAATTTTTTTCAAATTATTGAATTGAATTGACTTGCAAATTAAGAAAGAGAGAGTTTATAGAGAGTTTATAGACATAGAGATACTTGAAGCAGTTTCAAGTTCCAGTTTCGGTTTTCAGTTTCAGCTGGTTGTATCCAAGAGGGACAACCAAACCCAGAGAATAAAAGACTCCACTTGATAGAGTTCAAGTGCAGTCAATTTCAGTCAGTTTCAGTTTCAGTCAGTTTTGAAGTCAGTTTCAGTCAGTTTTGAAGTCCGTTTCAGTCAGTTTTGAAGTCAGTTTGTTTTATTTGAAGTCAGTTTTATTTAAAGTCAGTTTTATTTGAAGTCAGTTTTGTTTGAAGTCAGTTTTGAAGTTAGTTTCAAGTCTCAGTTTCAAGTGCAAAGTCAGTTTTCAAGTCCCAAGTCAGTTTTCAAGTCCCAAGTCAGTTTTCAAGTCGCATGTCAGTTTTCAAGTCCCATGTCAGTTTTCAATGCAGTCAATTGAATTCAACTTTTTTTGTTGTTTAAGAGAATTTAGTTTAAGAGAATTTAGTTTAAGAGAATGTAATTTAAGAGAATGTAATTTAAGAGAATTTAATTCAACCTTTTTTTTGTTGTAAACGAGAATTTAATTCAACCTGAATTTAAGAGAAGTTAACTTAAGAGAATTTAACTTAAGAGAATTTAATTCAACCTGAAACGACAGGTTTGTCTTTTAAATTTAACCTTCTTTTTTTTTTTGTAAGAAGGAAATTGACCGATTTGTCTCCTTTTGCATGCAGTTGCTGCGTATATAAATATATAGGTGAAATTATATATTTTCTTGTTGTAACAAAACCAGATTTACAATTGTTTATAATGATTCTGATAATTATTTAATGTATATGTGATGATAATAGTTGTGTAGTAACTAATCATTCATGTCCCATTGACTTCCTTTTAAATTGCTATGGGGAGGAACATGCCGTCCCTCCGTTTTGTTTTACCTCCTTTAATTTTTGATCTAAGCCGTGTGACAATCAATGTCTTCCTAAAGAGCAAAGTGCTCACGAAAAGACGTATTGTCAATTTCAGACATATCTCCCCGCTTAGTCACTCAATTACCCCGAATGTGGTTCTCCAAACATTGTTTTTTATATTTTATTTTAACACCCCAACCCCAGTTGAACCGTGTCAACCAGCGAAGTGGTTCAACCATGGTTAATTTTTCTTTGGGTCCAGTCGAACCACAGTTTAACCAAAGTTCTGTTTTTTATTTTTTTTAAGAGTATGGACCCGATAACCTCATGTTAGTTCATTATAGTTTATAATTGATTTCTATTTTCAATTTTTATATTTTTTATTTTTTTTAATTCGATTAATATTAAGTAATTGTCGTTAAATTATTATATAACTTTGTTAATTCATAAATCTCCCGAATTCTTACACACACACACACACACATGTATGCCCACTATATATACTATATATACAAACGTTATGCTAAAATCATTGGATATCACAATAAACTATTTCATTGCGTGTAAGTGCTAACTATGATATTTAATCTTAATCATTTTTGCTTACTATATATAAATTTTTGCTCATGCATTTATTCAGTTAATTTAACAACCCTCTAAGCTAATCTGTCCCTCAAAATTGTAAAATACACACTTGACCACAGGTCTATACATCTTCTATTACGTAATTCGATTTTCACCTACACTAGTCAATAAAATTAGTTTACTAACTGTACGATCAAGATAACTAAATATTTATAAAATTTAATAATATCGTTGTTTGTCTAAATTAACGTATTAATCATTTTATTCTGTTTGTATAAAATTAAAGTATTAATCTTTGAATTTTTATATTTTATAATAACTCTTTAAGCAAGTGTCATGTTAAAGATTTGATTACTGTGCGTTGTACTTAACCACCCGAACTCACTTGTTCTGTATAAAATTTGTATTGTAAAAAATAATTCGTCATCACCTGATTTGAATTCGTTAGGATGTTATTTTCTCTATTGTATTGTATTGTATTGTTGTGTTAATATGATTCTAGAGGGAAGAGCCCTGTAAAAATGAACAATGAATAATTCCTATATAATCAATATTCATTTTTACATGAGAAACCAAAATCGCCTGAGCGAATTTGGATAGAATTTCGATTTGTGCTTTCTATTGTGCTATTCTATTATGGTTGTCTTGCATCTAACTCTCGTCCCTAAATTTTATTAGATTATGCATACACATTGTATATAACAGGATTGGAACCCGTAGTTGTACTTCTTAGTCCTTAATACCTACTCTTTGTCTCTAATTCGTTTCTTTTAAATCCTCCCAACAATAACTTACACTGTACGTACGACATAATTTGAATAACTATAACGTCATAAAGTAACTTAATTCCCTTCACATTTTCCATACCTTGGATACTGAATCAAGTATTTTATACGTAGATATCTTTCATATTCAATGTATGGAAAATTCTTTAACAATAATAATAAAAACTTCATTCTCTATAAGTTATTATTTATATGTTGTGGCCTATCTGGTATGATGCAACATAACTATTATTCGACCATATTCATCAGACGTCCATATCTTATCTAGACCAGTATCCTATATCAATTTTATTAAATATTCATTTTTACACGTGTCAGTCTATGAAATGTGTACAAAACTTTATGCATCCATACCTGTTCGTTGAAATTCATGCAAATACGTTCGCATGTATTATTATCATTATTTTTTTTTTTATTTATTTCGCCTCTCGCAATAAACTCGAAAATGCTTATGCAAGTGGTCAAATTCCGCTAACCACAGCAAAAGCGAACGCTTCTAAGATAGAAACCTCCTCTCGCTCTGATTCGAATTTATAGAGCATTATTATGCGCGTTATGTTATGTTATATATATAAATATATATATATATATGGATTAATTTACATTCATTTATTATCGTCAATTACAGTTTCATTAAAGTACATTAATTATATTATATTAAAGTATTACAGTTAATTACAATTAAACAGTTAACTATAGCTTTGTTTTGTTTTTACAGTGTTTCATATTTATAGACAATTAAGATGTTAGGAATGCAACACAAAGTACATGGGCACCTACGGTGTGTATATATATATATATATATATATATATACCGTAGGTGCCCATGTACTTTGTGTTGCATTCCTAACATCATAATTGTCTATAAATATGAAACACTGTAAAAACAAAACAAAGCTATAGTTAACTGTTTAATTGTAATTAACTGTAATACTTTAATATAATATAATTAATGTACTTTAATGAAACTGTAATTGACGATAATAAATGAATGTAAATTAATCCGTAATTGTAATCATAGTTGTTGTAGACCAAAATTACAGTGTACTCGGTGATGTACTGAGATTGTACTCGATGTAATTACGTCGCCCTTTAGAAATATATACTCGGCGAAAGTACGATTATTTTTATTATTTTTTAAAAATTTTTATTTGAAATCTTTCAAAATTCTGATCACGTCTTTAAAGGGGGAAACTTTACCTTCAAACTGCACTCCCCCAAAATTTAGATTATATATAAAGCATGTAATTGTAAAATAACATTACTTCGATTACTTCGACTTCTTCTTCTTAGACTTCACTCCCAGATGAGGGGGCAGAGGCCCCTTGCCTCCTTAATTTTTTTCGATTCCGGCCTGAGCCATGGTCAAAAGAGGTCGAACCTCTACCCCTGTAAATTCAGAGTATTACCTGTACATTTTAGCAGTAAATTACAGTGAAAGAAAGTGTTTTTATCTTTTCCTTCGAGCCGTGCTCTCGTCCGAGAACTCAGTCACTAAATTAGAGAAAAAATAATTTCCAGATACGTTATAAGAAGCATCAGGGAATCTTCAGAGAATTTAGTAACTTTTCACGGAATCCTCCGAACCACTACAGAAGAACTCGGAGAGTATTATAGAAGAAACTATTGTGAGTAACAAATCCGTTGCTGCCTTCTAACCAGAACCCCGTCGACTTCGAACCAACCCAGGGCCATAGACGGAGGGGCTAACATATAAAACATAACACGCATAATATATAACCATATACTGTATAACATAATCATGTTTTCGAATTAGAAGTAAGCAAGAGAGGGGATTTCGTATTTATATGATCGCCTTTGGCGTGCTCATCGGAATTCGAACACTTGCGTCAGCATGAACGAGTATCTTGCGAGGAAATAAATAATTTAAAAAAATACAAAGTATCCATGTGAATGTACTTACATGAAAGGTAATTACGTATATCCTCAGTGGACATGTACGAAGGCATAAAGTATTGTACACATATTGGTGGTCACACAATAGGTTGACAATAGGTAGCTGAATGAATAATTAATATAATTAACAAAAGATAAAGGTCACGAAAGGACATGGACGTATGAATTGAACAACCTATAACTTGCGTTATGCGAGTTTTGGTCCTTATATAAAAATGAATATTTGAATATACAGATTATATAGGAATTATTCATTGTTCATTTTTACAGGGCTCTGCCCTCTAGAATGATATTAATACGATAATATAACATCCTAACTAATGCTAACTAGGTGATAACCATTGGTTTTATAATATAGATTTATATACACAACATAAGTTTGGGTGGCTAAGTCTAGTTCACGTGGTCTGGGTACGCACTCTTGGTCTTGCATAAATAGTTTCACGTTGTTTGGTGTCTCTTGTTTTCCTTTGTTCCAAGAACGATCTTTCTATCACAAATATACCGAGGATAATAGCACATACAATAATGATACTAACAGCAGATGTTGAAAAAATTGTTACAGGTTGTAGTATTTGTTAGAGGTTATTTTGGTTATCATCCGAAATTTTAAACCGACTTACTGTAATTGATCATTCCATTCAAGGGCATGTAGTTCGGGTAGGATGGTTACAGGTTTCATGGAAAGTTTTAAGATCTCTATGACGGGTTTAAATTTAATTTGCGACGGGATGTGGTATGAGTTATTAATGGTAACCTTGTAAGGGTTGTACAGTATATTTGGAAGGTTTTTGAACGCAAGAAGCAACCAATTGGTAGCCAAATAACCATAGGTATTGTGAAGAGGGAATAATTTGACGGACACTCGAAAGTAGCGGTAGTCCATTTCGCGAAAGAAACCCAGATGTTCGGTCCAATTCGAAATTGGATGGTTTTAGAGGAATGAAATTTTGTAAGCAAACATACCGGGGCATGACGGTCGCGAATTAAGTCGATAAAGCAAGACCTATTAGTTGGAAAAATGACTGGTTTGAGTTGAGGGCAAACGAGTTGTTTATTTGTTTGCGGGAATCGGCAATGCCAGACGTCGCTATCTGACATATAGAATATGCTGACAGGTCTTTGGTGAGGAAAAGGTAAGGTGGTACTGTGGGTAGATACAATCGATCGTCATTAGAATTGTTTTGGTAGGGTGTTGGGAAAGGGTGAAATTTATATGTCATAAGTGAGTACATCGAAAAATGGTACAATTAAGAGGTATGTGTAGGGGCGTGGTCCATGTACAGTCCAGGTGTATTCTAGAAATTGGGGCTAATTATTATGGTTGAGTGGAAATATGGGTGATAATTTTAATTGTGTCTGGGCGGTGTGTACTAAGGACTGAAGTGTTTCCCATGGTATTAGTGTGGAAAGAGTGATTTTTCCATGGGATAGCTGGGTTGCATGCAAAACCTTGAAATGAATCGTAATTATTTGCTGTAAATACTTATCGATTAGGGTTACTTGTAGATTAATTATCTTTATTAATTCTAGATATCTTTTGTGTTCTTTGTATTGAGCTAACAGGGATTCAAGGTATGTGAATCTGTCCGAAAGGGCGTGGAGGAAGCGATTGTTTTCGTGTAGTGACCTAATAGTTTGTTCTAACATGTGTCCATTATCGCGTTCGGAACTTTCGCCGCAGGACTTTTCGCCGCCGGAATTTTCGCCGCAAGGAATTTTCGCCGCAAGGAATTTTCGCCGCCGCAAAAGAATAGTTAAAAAATAAAAAATAAGTTGACGATTGGTTAGGTTAAGTCGTAATATTTTCGTTAGTTTTATCGTTTTATTTGATGGATTCATTTAAAAAATGTCTCCTAAAGATCCTAGCGTAGTTTACGTTCTATTATGTACTTTTGCAACATATCCATATTCTTTTGCCTCCATTTTCTAATATTTCTTGATGAAGTTGCAATTGATGGCATTAGATAACCTGCATCATCTAGGCTTGCAGAAGCATCGGCAATTAATGATCTTGCAGATAATTGGAAGTTAGTAGCAGTCTTTTTCATACTTGCTATTGTGGCGTACACTTTAGGCTTTGATAGGTTTGCAGAATGACTATGCTCACCAAATGTTTTGCAAATTACAATTTTAGCGTCACTTTCTAAAATTGTATGCACTCTTGCCTTGCAGTTTTTTATTTCACACTTCCAATACGATTTTATAAAACTTTGACAGTATCTGTTATTGCATGTGCAGTATCACTTTAAACCAGTGCTCTTCAACCTTTTTATGCTTACCGCCCACTTTTGTAATTTTGAATCTCCGTATCGCCCACCAAAATTAAAAATGCAAAAACTCAAAATAAAAGTTATATACCCTGCATAAAACAATAAAATTAATTGCAATTACCTTTAGATTAATGAGATCCTTGAGCCACTAGTGGGCGGTACCGCCCAGGTTGAAGAGCACTGCTTCAAACCATCAAAAATGGTTTTTAAAAACCTAAGGGTTCAAAACCTTTGAAGTACATGAAATCACTTATTTAAGAGAATGAATAAATGAAAATTTCCATGTCATCCAAACCCGACGTATTAGAGAGTTCAGAAAATTTGGTAGGCTTATCTATACAAATTATATATTTTGCGGCGAAAATTCTTTGCGGCGAAAATTCCTTGCGGCGAAAATTCCTACGGCGAAAAGTCCTGCGGCGAAAAGTCCGGCGGCCAAAAGTCCTGCGGCGAAAATACCTAGATTGGTCCATTATAATGCCGATTTCGCGGGAAGAGATTCAATTTGAGTTCAATTCTTTTAATATCTTCTTCGGTTGCTAATCCGAATAAACCCTTGAATATTTTTCCTCCTATATCTATCAATCCCCTTTTTTTCCTTTGATTAAATTTTTCCGAGTTTTGAGTTCCAGTTTGTATCTATGGTAATGCTAATATTTCTGATAGGGTACGTGCTGTAGTTTGAATATTTTCGAACGTATTTTCTAGCAGAACGCGACTAATCTGGTCTGTTCCTGGGACATTTTTAACAGAACCCTGAACGTTACTTTAAAACGTTTTTAATCGGGTTTTTATCTGAAGGAGATTGATTTTAATTCTAGCAGGGGGTTGCAAATTGATAAAAAGGTCCTCGTGTCCTTTCAAAAATTTACCTTCTGCAAGCTTTTCTATAACAACTCCTGTAGAAATTTTAATGCTAGGGCTGCAAGAGTAAATAATTTGGAAAATTATAAGGGGGACAATTTTATTCATTTCTACGTCTTAGATTATACGTAGCTGGGGGTGGCCGTGTGGATACTTTTGTTTCTGGGCGAAATGGTCGGCCTCGTTTTGTTTTCAATTGGGATCGACCGTTAAGCTCGGATTCTGAGCGGGTTCGTTTCTTATGTGAAGGTTCTAGTTCACGTGGCTGATGCATTTGCTGGCGGTATGTAAGGTCCGTGCGTCGATCATCAATCGGTGAGGGTGGTGACAGAGATGTTGGAGTTGGAGGAGATGGTGGAGTTCCACTGAGTGATCCTCTAGAAGGGGTTTCTCCAGGGTCTGGGTCCGATGGGACTCTTGGTTCTGGGGCCTCCTCTTGTTCAAAGATTGGCTCGAGTACTGGTGGTATTACGAGGTACCAATCTTTGTCACGGGTAGTGGTTCCCGCGGTGACCACTACAAGTTTTTTATCCCTGCTGGATTTGTTAATACCTTGACCTTTCGAAGGATAGGCGGCTCGAATGCCTGGCAGATGTTTTTGGGGAAGGTGTTGTTCGGCACCTATCTTCAAAATTATCAGCGTGAATGATCTTTAGTCTGGAATGATCCCGGAGGTCGAGGATTTCGTAACGGTTCTTTCCGAGGTTTTTCATAATCCTATATGGGCCATCCCATTTTGGGTATAATTTGCGATGAACGCTTGGCGGTTTCACGCTCTTTAGATAACATCGCATACCGACGATTATAGTCCGTTGACGGGGATAACGCCTATGTTGCTTTTGCTCCATCTGTTGGTTTCGTTGGTCTAGGGCAGTGATGCACAAACCCTGGCCCGCGGGCCAAATGTGTCCCCCACGGGTCTTTTCAGTGGCCCCACGGGTCTTTTCAATTCAATGAAAAAGTTAGAATATAAAAGTACTTTTGAAGACGTTTTCTGTGAAGGGAGATGGAAAGTAAGTAGGCTAATACATTTAGTTATTTTCTTCGCTTGGCCCTCACATCAAAAAAGTTTGTGCACCACTGGTCTAGGGCATAGCGGATTATGTCAAAAATTTTGAAAGATCGTTCAGCTAGTTGTTGATTTGATTCTGCCATCTCGGAAGATGTTAGAACTGCCGGGTCGATTTGGTCGGGCAAATCAAAAGGTAGCCGCTTGTCGCAGTGATATAGGACGAAATGAGGGGTGTCCCCGATAGACACGTTTAGCCATTGTTGATGGCTGTTTGTACCATGGGAAGAGAATCATCCCATGTACGGGAGGATGCATCGACAACGTGGCGAAGGGCTTCTAAGATCTTTCGATTGTGCCTTTCCACTAAGCCGTTTGCCTGCGGATGGTATGCCACAATGTGTGTGTTTTTAATTTTACACATGTTACAGAGTGACTCGAACAGTTTGGAAGTGAAACTAAGGGCGTTATCCGAAATTAGGATGGAAGGAGTAGTATGATTTTGGATGACGCGTTCCACTAGGGCTCTTGCCACAGTTTCCGAGGTCTGGTTTGGAATGGCAACTACTTCGCTGTAACGCGAGAAGTGGTCCGTAAACACAATGATGTACTGGTTTCCCTTTGATGTTTTGGGGAATGGTCCCAGTATGTCCATTCCAGTTCTTTGCCAGGGCCTTTGGCATACTGGATATTTATGCATGGGCTGTGGATGGTACGTTGCCTTTGTGTTTTAAACAAGACGGACATTCAGCGATGTATTCATGTACCTTTCTGTTCATTTCGGGAAAATGGTATCGCTCCAAAAGACTCTTGATGGTGCGATCCGGCCCCATGTGGCCATACAAAGGTGAGTCGTGACAAAGTCCAATGGCTATATCGACGAGATCCTTTGGTATTTCCACGAGGTCGTTTCCATCTTCGTTCCTGAAATGTACGAGCCCATCTTTGAGGTTGTACTGTTCTTTTACCTTCGATGGTTCCTTTTGTTCCAGGCGCGCCCGAAGGTTGGGTGTGTTGGTCCTGTTGTTGGGAGTATTGCAGACATCGTAGTCGAACACAGGAAGAATTCCTATTTTATTCACTTGGGTGTCGGGCTTGAGTCTCGACAATCCGTCTGGAATAACTTGAAGTTTTCCCGGTTTGTATACGATTTTTGCCGCAAAGTCCTGAATCAACAGAGCCCATCTACTCAACCGTCCTTCAAGTAGCTTGTCCTTGAAGAGATACGTGAGTGGCTTATGGTCAGTTTGATGGTTACATCGTAGCCATAGACGATATTTCGGAATTTTTTCAAAGCCCAATATACCGCTAGGGCCTCTCGGTCCGTAGTGGAATAATTCCGTTGAGGTGCAGAGAGAAGTTGACTGGCATAAGCAATGGGTAATTCCACACCATCTACGTCCTGTAATAGGACGGCTCCTAGTCCATAGGAGGAAGCATCTGTGGCTATGACAAAGGGTTTGGTGTAATCAGGATATTGGAGGATGGGATGACAGGTTAGTTTACCAATTAAAGTTTCAAAGGCATGTTGGTGATCAGATTCCCAGTTAAATTTAGCATTTTTCTGGAACAAATTAGTAATGGGTTTAGCAATATTTGAAAATTGGGGGATAAAATTCCGATAGAATCCGACAAAACCAATAAATGCACGAGCGTCGTCGATGGTTTTGGGTACAGGGTACCTTTCCAGTGCTTCGAGTTTGGCTGGATCAGGTTTAATTCCTGTGGATGATAGTAGAAATCCTAGGTATACCAGGGATTCCTGTAAAAAGTTGCACTTTGCAAGTTTCAGTTTAAGGTGTGCTTTTCTCAAGCGTGATAGCACATTCTGAAGACGTTGAAAGTGTGTTTTTATGTCCGAACTGTAAACGATAATATCGTCAAGATAACGAGAGCTTCAACACCTAATAGGTCGGAAAGGACTATATTCATCAACCTAGAGAAATTAGCAGGCCCATTTCGGACTCCGAAAGGTAAAACCTGGAATTCGTAATGGCCTCGGTTAGTGGAGAAAGCAGTCAATGCCCGAGATTCGGGACTGACCTCCATTTGCCAATAACCGATGCTAAATCGAGGGATGAAAAGAAGTTAGCTTTCCCTACGTTCAGAATTGTTTCCTGCATGTTTGGAATAGGGAAACGGTCTGGGATGGTAATGTGGTTTAGGCGTCTAAAATCTATACAAGGGCGAGATGTTCCGTCCTTTTTGGAGACAAGAATCATAGGAGCGGACCAGGGACTAGCTGAAGGCTGAATGACATCCTGCTCCAACATGTCCGTGATGTGTTCCTCAATAGTGACTAATTGGGAATGTGGAACCCGATAGGGAGGAATGAAATGGGTTTGGAATTGGGTTCCAGCTTGATTTCAAAAGGGACCAAATTAGTTCGGCCCAGAGGATCTCCTTTTAGGGCAATCACATCTCTATTTCTTATCAGGAAATCGAGAAGTGATTCCAGTAGTTTGGGATCCTGTAAGGCTGGTGACTCCTGAAGGGAGTGCTCCAGACATTTCTTATATTCTTCCTTCAATACTGAAGGGTTTAACTCCAAGGAACTGGAAACACGATTTACAGTACTGCTGGGGAAATCTGAATTTATTTCTACTGTGGAAACAGTTCCTATTTTCTGATTTGAAGTTAATTCTATAGGGCTTTTTCCTTTGTTTAAACAAACAACAGGGATAGCTGAATTCTGACTCTGACTTTAGGCAATAAGAACATCTCTTTTGAAATTACTTTTCTCTGTAATCAGAGTGCGCTCTGACTAATAGTTTTCTTTGACTGTCGACTACTTTTGCTAGGAAACAAATCTTCTCATAAGGTGCTACTGTTATATGCTCGGTAGGGCATATGAAAAATTGTGAATCTGACTCTGGTTCGGCAACTAAAATTTGCTTTATTGGCTGAACTGAAGCTGGCTGAAACTGGCTGACTAGAAACTGGCTGACTGGAAACTGACTGACTGGGAACTGACTGACTGAAAACTGACTATGTTGATCCTACTGGATTCAACAACTGGAACTGATTACTCTGAAGGCTGATTTCTGGAGCGGTTGTCCCTCTGGATGCAACCGACTGACTTCAACTGCTATCAAGTGGAGTGGGTTTCCTATTCCTTTCGGAAATCCGAACTGAACTGATTCTATTAGCATTAAGCTATCTATTATTCTCATGGAGAGGGTGTGTCCTATTTCGAAACTTCACTAACTTTCCGGCTGGGTAAATTTCCCATTGATTCCGGTTGAAAAAATCCATACCTAGTAGGATATATGTCTGAAAGTTGGCGTCTGTGTCCACTATACAACATTTTACGCGGTATACAGCGTTTCCAACTTCTAAATATAAATCAATTTCTCCGTATGTAGGTATGGGTGTGCCTGTAACTCCTCTGAGTTGACAGGAGGGTGCCTTTATTTCATATTTGTAATCTGTACTCTTTAGTAACTCATCACACAGTGTTTCTTAATTAACGTCGCGTGTGCTCCTGTATCTAGGAGAGCGGTTAAATCTTGGTTATCTGTGCTACAATTTATTAGTAAATCTCGGAGGTTCGCACCTATTATCCTGATGGGGAGTTTGTGTGTGTATTTGGGTTCATTACTGTTATTTAGGAGAGAGGAGGTTGAACTGCCGCCTCCAAAGTAGGGTCTGAAAAAGGGCTCGAATTGTCTTCTATGGGAGGACCTGGGTCATATTCTACGGGATCACCATACGCTGTAGGGTTTTCTTGAAAACTGTACTCTGGGGAAATTGATTCCTCCACGGGTACGTCTACGTACCGATCTATCCGACCTGTTTGTACATTGGGTAATAGTGTGATTGTCCCTGTGGTCGTGATCTATTTAGTTGGTGGTTCGGTTGAAGCTGGGAATTTACTGGTTTCTGGGGATTGGAGGACTTTTGGGAACGTTGGTGATTCCTTCTCTGGAAGTTGGGCCTATACCCTGTAGGGGTTTTATCAGCGCATTTTTGTCGATCGCCACGGCGATAACCATGTTCATGACAGTGGGAGCAATAAGGGGGATAATTGCACTGAATTATCATGTGTCCAAAGCTATCGCAGTTAAAACACTGTGGAGGAGGGCGTGCATTTTGGGTTTGGGGGGGCTTATTTCTGGGGGTGGTGTTCTCTGCATCGGCATCGATTTATATGGTTGTTGTTGTTGCTGTTGGTGTCGTGGTTGCTGCTGCTGAATGTAGTGTATGGGGTTTCTCTACCCTTTCTGTAGTTCTGGTTTTCTAAATCTGGGTAATGTTCCCGTGTTTTATTTATGGCTACACTTACTGGTTTGTCAACATTTAGAAACACTTGAAACTTTTTTTTTAGGTGCTTCGGGTAGGTTAAATGGTCGCTGCTACTATTAGGTTTCTTTGTTTTGTTGTGTTCGTGTAATAAAATTATTTAATTCTTCATGTTTCTTTTTCTTCCATTTAGCTTGGAAGACAGCTTCTAACGTGGCTAAGGGTTGTGCAAGTGTTATTTCTTTAAAAAATTCTAATAAGTTTGTTTAAAATTGTCCCATGTTGTAGCTTCGCTAATGGATGGGACGTAGGTGACTCTATCATGGGCATTCCCTTCTTTAGGGTCGATAAACTTTTTTGTTTCCCTAATCTTTATAACATTATCGGTGATGTTTTCGCGTAAGAAATGTTGTTCTAAAGACTCAATCCAAGGTCTTACGCGTGGTTCAACAAAGTGATTATCTATGGTCCACTTAAAAATTAGGACAGTATGGGGAAGATTTACCAGTCTACCTAAGTTATTGTATGCTGGGGCGGTGGTTTGAGACATATTGGCTTGTACTTGATCTGAAGTTTGTGTGGTTGGGAATATGTTTGAAGGGCGCGGGGTAGGTGGGAAAATGGGTGTAGGGGGATTTTCGATGTCAGAAAGCGCACCGTCTGAATCGCTCAGATGTGAAGGTACTATTAATGTGTTCTAATTTGGTCTGCTTGACCGATCTTAATCTATGGAATCATCACTTGAGTGGTTTTCCTAACTACTCTATCTAAGAAATACACAGTAAATAAATGCATAACAATTTGCCTAACTAGGAAAAAATTTGAAAAGATTGTAAACAAAATAATAAAAAAAAATGTAAACAAGATTTCACTTGAATGTACGTGAAGGTATGGTAATATTATGATTGGTACATTAAATAAAATTATACTAACTATAATAGTGAAAATAACTTGGTTTCAATAAAAAGAAATGTATCACTGGTGTATGGAACGTTCACTGTTTTTTTTGTTAATTCTGGCTTGATACTAATTATTAACTGTTAATAATACTGACTTCTCAAATGTTTAGAGATTACTTTAAAAAAAGAGCTCTGTACTTAACAAGATTCCTACGGCGAAATACTTGGAGACGTGTCCTGGAGACATGTCTTGCTGCCCACTTGTTCTTGGATGAAGACTAGGCATGGGCAACTTGGAGTCGTGACACACCGGTGCAAGGGTGGATGTGACGAACTGGAAGTCGTGACACGCCGGTCAACTGGATGTTGGTTTTAGTTCCAGGGTCTGGAAGACTGGAAGAATCCTGGATGCAGAGGTCGCCAGTTGTTAACCCCTCCGTCTATGACCTGGGTTGGTTCGAAGTCGACCGGGGTTCTGGTTAGGTGGCAGCAACGGATTTGTTTCTTGCAGTAGTTTCTTCTATACTACTCTCCGAGTTCTTCATATAGTGGTTCGGAGGATTCTGGGAAGTTTACTAAATTCTCTGAAGATTCCCTGATTCTTCCCATAACGTATCGGAAAATTTTAATGACTAAGTTCTCTGAAGAGAGCACGGCTCGAAGGAGAAGATAAAGACTGTTTCTTACTGTAATTTACTGCTAAAATGTACAGGTAGTGCTCAACCTCGAAGTCTAATTCTGAATGAACATGGAAGAAATTTTGTGGGTTTATATACCCATAATTTGCTAACATCATTATTGTTAACCCCTCCGTCTATGGCCCTGGGTTGGTTCGAAGTCGACGGGGGTTCTGGTTAGGAGGCAGCAACGGATTTGTTACTTGCAGTAGTTTCTTCTATACTACTCTCCGAGTTCTTCTTCAGTGGCTCGGAGGATTCTGAGAGGCTTATTAAATTCTTTGAGGTTTCTCCCCGATTCTTCTTGTAACGTATCGGGAGATTTTAATGACTAACTTTTCTGAAGAGAGCACAGCTCGAAGGAGAAGATAAAGACTTTTTCTTTATGTAATTGACTGCTACAATGTTACAGGTAATGCTCAGCCTCGTAGTTGGTATCAGAATGAACATGGAAGAGGTTATTGGGGTTTATATACCCCGATTCTACTTACATCATCATTATTAAATGTTGAAGAGGCTGCATTATTTTTGCACAATATTTGAAAATAAAGTAAATCTTTTAGTTGTGGTAATGTTTAGACGAATAAACAAAATATTTGAGGACGAAGCCATATTTTTATCTTAAACCGCGTATTTTCAGATCTGATGTTATTATGATCTACCATGTTGACAAAAAGTGAATTTCAACTATGCATCTTTACACTAAAATATGCATATGAGTAAAAATTAAAGGTTTAAGATTTACAATTAAATGCTTAGCAAGACATGACTTCATCTTTTCTAACGAAGAGAGAATGTATACAATTTATGAACATTGCAAAAACGTTTCTCAGAATTCATTATTAAGCTAAATCTAAAATTGACTGAGAAATTTTAAAAAGAGCAAGTCACCAATTATTTGGCAAAGTAGAAAGCCATCAAAATTTATCCCAACGGAAAATAATAATAAAAAAAATAATAATATCGCCGAGTGTGTACATTTCTAAAGGGCTGCATAATTTCAGAGTAGTACATTGTGTACAATTTAAGTAAGGGGCTCGAATAAACCTTAGCCCTCTCGCCCATGGCCTAAACCATTAGAGTTACCATAAAACTAAACATACCTTACAAAAGAGAATTTAATCCTGCATTTAATGAGAAACAATTAAAACTTGGTGTCCCTGCCATTGGCTTCCAAGACAGCCTGAATTCGCTTTGGGTAGCTTGCCAAAAGTGACGTGAATAGATCTTCATCGTTACGCAAATTTGCTAAAACAGTTTCAATGTGTTGCGTCATTGTATCCTTCGAAAATCGATTTGCTGCAGGTTCTTGAAACAAGAGACATTCAACCTTGTCCTTTATAACTGATCCAATGTGTTCACAGACGTTCAGGTCAGGAGAATTTCCTGGCCATTCTTCATTTCCAAAGAAATCGATCTTATGGTTCCGCAACAACTGTTGAGTGGCTAATGCCTTAAAGCAAGGGGCCTTATCGTGCAGAAGTGTGACCTGATCGACATCCATAACATTGTTTGGGCTTTTAGAAAGGAATGGCATGCTGGATAGAATAATATCACGAAAATACTGTCCATCCCAACTCTGACCATTTGGCTTCAGCACCCACATGAGTTTCTTTGCAGTGAACAAAACAAACACACCAACACAGTCTGGACTTTTTAATAATTCGCGATAATGTTCATTGTCATCGATTTCATCTGGTGTTGTGGCCCACACTCGATCATTTTGGTAGTTAGGGCGACGTGTTACGTAACAAAAATTTCATCGGAGACAGCTAAATGCATGAAATCATCACATCCCAATCTTCAAGATAATGGGCAAACACATTCTGTCATCGATTTAAGTTGAGTTTTTCTTGTCTTTGGAAGTTCATGCCAAGGCTTTAAACCTTGCCTATGACGGTACAGTCGAATGATCTCACCACTAACGATCTTTCCTCTCAACACTTCGATCTCTCTAGAAAGTTTAGCACAGCTGTTTTTCCGCTTACGCGTACCGCTTTCAATGATGTCCTTTGTTTCCTGAGAGAGTGGCAAATTTGGGCGCCCAGATTTGGTTGTATCCATTTCACGTTCATCCAAAGTTTTATTCCAATTTCTTTTGACGAAGTCCTCACTTCTTCGCAACTTTTTGGCAACCCATGAACGTGTTATAAAGGTGGCTCCAGCATCACGAGCTTCCCGAAATGTTATTGCTCGTATGCGATCTATCACACGTTGCCTCTCCGAATCACCAATTAATTGAGAAGCCATTATATTATCACTTTATCAGCTAGAGTAATTTTAATACCTGCAATAAATAAAGAATTTTATATATTTTTATAATCACTAAAAAATCTTTCGATATAAGTAAACATGTAAGCTGCAAATGGGGGGGATAAGGTTTTTTGGAACCCCCTACATCACCGAGTACGTTGTAATTTTGGTTTATTACAAGTATGATTACAATTACGGATTAATTTACATTCGCTTATTATTAGGCTGACCATACGTACCGTTTTGAATGGGACAGTACCGTTTTTTTATGGGTTCTGTATGGGTTCTGTCACTGAAGAATAATTGTAAGCTCAATATGTTTATGTACTTACTTTTTCATGAATACAGAATATTACATAACCCCCGTCCCTTTTTTGCCATCCCAATGTCCCGTTTTTGTCTCAAGGAAATATGGTCAGCCTACTTATTATCATTAGCTATCGTTATTAAAATACATTAATTACTTTATATACTATTATCATTAATTACAGTTTCATTAAAGTAAGGTACATCAATTATATTAAGTACATTAGTCACTTACAGTTCTTACAGTATTTTTATATTTATATTGGAATTAGAGCGAGGAGATTTTACGTTTCCAGATGTTCAATTTATGCTGTGATCATCGAATTGCGTACACTTGCATAAGCGTTTTCGAGTTGCGGGAGGTGAAATAATTAAAATAAAAACTAAAAAGAATACATGTGAACGTATGTACATGTACGTAACTGTGTACGTAATCATGGTCATCAGTGGACAAGTACGAGTGTACAAAGTATTTTACACATATGGGTAGTCATACAACAGGTTGACAATGGTAGAGAATAGGTAGCTGAATGAATAATTAATAAAATTAACAAAAGATAAAGGTCAAGAAAGGATATGGATGTATGAATGAATAATATAAATAATGACGTATAGAGTATACAGTTTTTATTATTATGTTAAAGAATTTCCATACATTGAATACGGGAGATGTCCACATGCTAAACACGTGATTCAATGTTCAAGGTATGGAAACGTGAAGGAAATTAAGTTACTTTTATGATGTCATAGTTATTCAAATTATGTCATACGTACAGTGTAACTGTAAGTCATTATTTGGGAGGATTTAAAAGAAACAAATTAGAGACAAAGCGTGGGTATTAAGGACTCCGAAGTATAACTACGGGTTCCAATCCTGTTATAATAAATTCTCTAACAAATGCAAAAATGGAAATATGGATACGACTTAGCCATAGAAATGGCAGGTCGGATGGTTGTGACACTGAAACAAAATAGAAAGCAACAAATAAAAATTTTATCCAAACTCACATCAGGCGACTTTGGTTCCTCAACTAAAAATGAATATGGATTATTCATTGTTCATTTTTACATTATTAAATGTTAAAAAGGCTGTATTATTTTTGCACAATATTTGAAAATAAAGTACATATTTTTGCTATGACAATGTTTAAACAGATAAACAGGATATAGGAAGAGGAAGCCATATTTTTATCTTAAACCGCGTATTTTCAGATCTGATGTTTTCCTGATCCGCCAAGTTAATTAGAAGTGGAAATTGAACTATGTATCTTTATACTAAGATATGCATATGAGCAGAAATTAAAGGTTTAAGATTTACAATTAAATGCTTAGGTAAGGCATGACTTCATTTTGTATGACGAAGTGAGAACGTATACAACACATAAACATTGCAAAAGTTGCTCAGGATTCATTATTAAACTAAACCTAAAAACTGATTAGGAAATTTTAAAAAGAACAAGTCACCAATTATTTGGCAAAATAGGAAGTTAATCAAAAATTTATCCCAACGAAAAAAGAATAATAAAATAATAATAACAATATCGCCGAGTATACATTCCTAAATAGCGACATAATGTCGGGTCGTACATTGAGTACATTGTAATTTTGGTTTACTATAACTATGATTATAATTACCAATTAATTCACACTTACTTATTATCGTCAATTACAGTTTCATTAAAGTACATTAATTAAATCATATTAAATTGACCATAGTTAAATATAGTTTACAGTGATACATATTTATATTAGGATAACTATTATTTTGACATTTAACACAAAGTACATGGGCACATATATATATAGCATAACACGCATAATATATAACGATATACAGTGCGTTCGAAAAGTCTCTCCGCAGTGCTATGTTAAACTCATAGGAAATTGAAAAACTACAATGTTTTCATTCAACCATGAATTAGTGACTTTATTACATAACCTTTTGATTTTACAGCATGTGTTGAAAGTGTTTTCCACCATTTTGCAGGCACAGAGCAACTCGTCTACACTTGTTGTCAAACACTTTTTTTAAAGTGTTGGTTGACTGTGGAGAGACTTTTCGAACGCACTGTATAGCAATCATGTTTTCGAATTAGAAGTAAGCAAGAGAGGGGATTTCGTATTTAGATGATCGCCTTTGGCGTGGTCATCGGAATTCGAACATTTGCGTCAGCATGAACGAGTATCTTGCGAGGAATTAAATAATTAAAAAAAATACAAAGTATACATGTGAACGTACTTACATGAAAGGTAATTATGTACGTGCTCAGTGGACATGTACGAAGGTATAAAGTGTTGTACACATATTGGTAGTCACACAATAGGTTGACAGTAGGTAGACAATAGGTAGCTGAATGAATAATTAATATAATTAACAAAAGATAAAGATCAAGAAAGGACATGGACGTATGAATTGAACAACCTATACTTACGTTATGCGAGTTTTGGTCCTTATGTAAAAATGAATATTTGAATATACAGATTATATAGGAATTATTCATTGTTCATTTTTACATATATATATATATATATATATATATATATATATATATATATATAGTATACATATATATATAGAGTATATGTGTGTGTGTGTGTGTATATATATATATATATATATATATATATATATATATATATATATATATTTATAGAGTATATATATATGTATATATATATGAAAATTATTTCACGAAAGTAACACGTGAAAAATATTTATGATGAATAAAACCACGAACGAAAGGAAACACAGAATGGTGCTCAAGCGCTTTCATCTAATGACATCCTCAGAAACACTGAAGTACATAAAGAGTTACAGCCTATATATAGGTTACAGAAAAATATATATATATATATATATATATATATGTTAACCCCCCCTTTATGGCCCTTTTTCGGTTCGGATTCGACGGGGGGTTCTGGTTACGGAGGCAAGCAACGGATATTTCTTCTGTTACTTTTCTTCTATAATTTTCTAAGTTCCTCTGACGATAGCCCAACTCGAGGGGGAAAAATAAAAAGTTTCTCTTACTGTAAATTTACTTCTTAAAAATATACAGGTACTGCTCTGAGTTTACAGGGGTAGAGGTTCGACCTCTTTCGACCATAGCTCAGGCCGGAATCTAAAAATATTAAGGAGGCAAGGGGCCTCTGCCCCCCCTCCCCGCAGCGAAGCTGCTAACCAGGGGAGTCTCTTAGCAGTGACCAAGGCAGAGTCTCGTAATGAAGTGTCCTTCATTTTACAAATACATGTATAAAATATGCTTGAATGTTGGGGGATGGCAGTTGGAGGTTAAGTTTCCCCCCTTTTAAACACGATCAGATGTTTGAAAGTTTCCAAATAAAAATAAAAAAAAATAAATAAAAATAAAAACTAATCTTTTTTTTTTTGCCACGTCTTCATTTCTGAAGGCGATATCATTTTTGTTTGGGTTTATTACAATTATGATTGCGATTATGGATTACTTCCCATTCGCTTATGATTGTCCCTTACAGTTCGATTAAAGTACATTCTTACATTATATATAAAGTCATTACATTCAATTACAGTTTCATTGAAGTACATTACGTCGTTACCATTCTTACAGTGTTTTATATTTATATATATATGGTTAGATTATATGGTTAGATTATATGGTTAGATTATATGGTTAGATTATATGGTCAGATTATATGGTCAGATTATATATGGTTATTATATATGGTTATTAGTACAACACAAGTACATGAGACATGACAAGATAATTTATATACAACATAATATGTTATATTACATTATATGTTATAGATTTGGATCAGAGCGAAAGATGTTGTTTATCTTAGAAACGTTCGGTTCTGCTGATTCGCGAATTTGAGCATTTAATTACTGTAAGCCTAATGAATGCCTTGAAGGTTGAACGCACTTAAAAAAAAAATAATAAAAAAAAATATATGTGGACGTATTTTACATGTACATAATCCAATGGGTTGAGTGCGTAATATAGAGACGCGTAAAATATGGACTGATAGGTTGATAGGTATCAGTAGACAATAGGTAGGAAACAACATAACTAATGATGTATAGAGAATGAAGTTTCTTTTTTTTCTTTTTATTATTATTATTATTATTATTATTATTAAGGAATTTACCATACATTCAATACGGAAGATGTCCAAATACTAAACACGTGATTCAGTGTTCAAGGTATGGAAAACGTGAAGAGAATTAAGTTACTTTATGACGTCATAGTTATTGAATTTTGTACGTATAATACAAAGCATTATTAGGAAGATTTACAAGAACGAATTAGAGGCAAAGAGTTATATGCAATGTGTATGCATAATCTAGGGAAGAGGGTGAGATGCAAGACAATCATAATTAATTAATAACTTCTATAACAAATGAAAATGGATACGACTAAACCATAGGTATGGTAGATCGTAGGGTTTTGACACGATCAAAAATAGGAAGCCACAAGTAAAATTATTATCCAAACTCGCGTTAAGCGATTTTGGTTCTTATGTAAAAATGAATATTGATTATTCATTTCATTTTTACATATATATATATACAATAAACGGAGAAACAAAATTAAAGGATTGTGGGCGGGGCACACAAATTTATAAGGAAAAACTATCGATTTTTAGCACAAGATTAAATGAATTGTTTCCAACCAATGTTATAGATAAAAAAAAATATATACAAATTTATACTGGAAATCTGCCCGGGTTTTAGCACTCTGCCCTTTTTGTATATAAAAATTGAAAAATAAAAGTTATTTGGGTGGCATACAAGTTTACCAAAGATTTAGCGTTCTACCTTTCTTATCTAAATCTGTTCTGAAGGAATTCAAAACAACAGGATCGAGTTGAAAAGACCTTTGCTTATGTTGAAGTCATTTGTAAGTTGGATAATGGCAGACTCAAGAATATTTCTATTAACAATGTTGCTAGAGTGAAATAAAACTGAAGCATTATTCCAATCAATACAGTGGGATAACTCTGACAAATGGACAAAATGGGCACTGGACAACTGTCGTGTTCTAACTGAATATTGATGCTGTTTTATACGTGTGTGCAAATCCTTTCCCGTCTGACCTATGTAAAAGGAATCACATTGTTTACAACCAATTTTATAGATAATGCCTGAATTATTGGTAGGGCTATTTTTTACTATGATATTTTTCACAATATTGTTATATGAAAATACTACATTAATATCCAAAAGTTTAAGTACATTAGCAATGCCTAAAAAGCCCGGGAAAAATGGAAGTACTAAAATATTTTTTGACAAAGTACGAGTGTTATTATTGACACGATAGAAAGTTCGTTTTGCCTTGTTGAGACAAGATTCCATAAACGCAGATGGATAACACAGATCACTTCCAATACCGTTGATTTTTTCTAATTCGGCATCGATGTATTCCGGACTGGCGATCCTAAGGGCGCGGAGAAACATTGAAGAAAAAATGGCCTTCTTAGTGGGGGTGTCATGTCCCGAGTAAAAGTGTACGTAGGACAAATTGTTTTTTTTTCCGATAGATACTAAACTTAAAACTTGGGCTTTCCCTATGTACACGCACATCCAAAAATGGGATTGAATTGTCTTGTTCCACTTCTAAAGTAAACTTAATGGAGGGGACTTGATCATTTAACTGAAGGAGGAAGTTATCCAGGTCACGATTCATGGGCCAGATACACAAAATATCGTCGACGTATCATCTGGCCCATGAATCGTGACCTGGATAACTTCCTCCTTCAGTTAAATGATCAAGTCCCCTCCATTAAGTTTACTTTAGAAGTGGAACAAGACAATTCAATCCCATTTTTGGATGTGCGTGTACATAGGGAAAGCCCAGGTTTTAAGTTTAGTATCTATCGGAAAAAAACAAACAATTTGTCCTACGTACACTTTTACTCGGGACATGACACCCCCACTAAGAAGGCCATTTTTTCTTCAATGTTTCTCCGCGCCCTTAGGATCGCCAGTCCGGAATACATCGATGCCGAATTAGAAAAAATCAACGGTATTGGAAGTGATCTGTGTTATCCATCTGCGTTTATGGAATCTTGTCTCAACAAGGCAAAACGAACTTTCTATCGTGTCAATAATAACACTCGGACTTTGCCAAAAAATATTTTAGTACTTCCATTTTTCCCTGGCTTTTTAGGCATTGCTAATGTACTTAAACTTTTGGATATTAATGTAGTATTTTCATATAACAATATTGTGAAAAATATCATAGTGAAAAATAGCCCTACCAATAATTCAGGCATTATCTATAAAATTGGTTGTAAACAATGTGATTCCTTTTACATAGGTCAGACGGGAAAGGATTTGCACACACGTATAAAACAGCATCAATATTCCGTTAGAACAGGACAGTTGTTCAGTGCCCTTTTTGTCCATTTGTCAGAGTTATCCCACTCTATTGATTGGAATAATGCTTCAGTTTTATTTCACTCTAGCAACATTGTTAATAGAAATATTCTTGAGTCTGCCATTATCCAACTTACAAATAACTTCAACATAAGCAAAGGTCTTTTTCAACTCGATCCTGTTGTTTTGAATTCCTTCAGAACAGATTTAGATAAGAAAGGTAGAACGCTAAATCTTTGGTAAACTTGTATGCCACCCAAATAACTTTTATTTTTCAATTTTTATATACAAAAAGGGCAGAGTGCTAAAACCCGGGCAGATTTCCAGGATAAATTTGTATATATTTTTTTTTTTTTATCTATAACATTGGTTGGAAACAATTCATTTAATCTTGTGCTAAAAATCGATAATTTTTCAATTTTTATATACAAAAAGAGCAGAGTACTAAAACCCGGGCAGATTTCCATTATAAATTTGTATTATTTTTTTTATCTATAACATTGGTTGGAAACAATTCATTTAATCTTGTACTAAAAATCAATAGTTTTTCCTTATAAATTTGTGTGTTCCGCCCACAATCCTTTAATTTTGTTTCTCCGTTTATTGTATATATATATATATATTTTTTTTTTTTTTTCTGTAACCTCTATATAGGCTGTAACTCTTTATGTACTTCAGTGTTCCTGAGGATGTCATTAGACGAAAGCGCTTGAGCATCATTCTGTGTTTTCTTTCCTTCGTGGTTTTATTCATCATATATATATATATATATATATATATATATATATATGTATATGTATATATATATATATATTATATATATATATATATATATATATACATATGAAATAGGATCCCTCCTAGGAGACGTAATTTTACATTTAGGATAAAAACGAAGACGTAGAGCAAGAAAGTCATTATATTTGGCTGCAGCCGACGTTTCGGGCAACTCTACCCATTTTCAAGGCCTAATAAATAAAAAGCTAAAATTAATGCATGGGTATTAGCCATAGGACAGGGACAGGGAAAGTTTTATCTAAAAAGGAACAGTCTGCCATTAGAAATCATTCTGTTAAGTGTAAAGTTGATATTTCCGTTAATAACTTTAAAATTCTTAAATCATTAAAATGTCCGTCCTCTCTCCGTATTTATGAATTTTTGTGCATTAAATTTCTGAACTCCAGCTTAAATATTGATTCTAGCTGTTACCCCCTTTATATTAATTAGAATGCCTACCAACTAAATTTTTCTGTTTTTCCCCTTGACCCTGTCTCCTTTTCGCCTCAGTTGTTTGTGGATGTCAAGTGAGCATGGTATGTTTCGTGCACTTTTGCGTTTTTTCATTTAACTTTTTATTAGTGAAGTTTTTAACTAATTTGTTTGAATGTTTTTAGTTTTAAAGTTTTACTTTTATGTGTTATTTGTCATGTATATAATTTTTAATTTTTGTTTTTGGCTTATGCTTGTTTTACGCTTTTTAATTTTTATTCTTTAAGTGGTTTTATTCTGTGCTATGAATTTTAGTTGTTTTGACATTCGTATATTTTTTTTTTTGTCATGCATTAATTTTAGCTTTTTATTTATTAGGCCTTGAAATGGGTAGAGTTGCCCGAAACGTCGGCTGCAGCCAAATATAATGACTTTCTTGCTCTACGTCTTCGTTTTATCCTAAATGTATATTATTATTTATATATATAATTATATATATGTATGTATATATATGTATATATATATATATATATATATTACTATATATACTTTTGCTACTTTTCTTACTTTTGTTGAGTTTGAACGACGGTTCAGGATCGACCTACGGTCGACCCTTCTACAGCATCCCGCCTCATTTGCGGGACTTGGTGAAGGAGGGAATTGCTCTCTGATCTCCTCCTGCCCTCGTAGCCAGCCACGCATAGCTGGTCAGGGATTTGCACAAGAATCTGTCCAGCTGGTTCTTGAAGTTATTCAGGTCGGTGTGCTGGAGATTCCTCACTTCTTTTGGAAGGACATTGAAAAGCTTTGGGCCCCGTATTCTGAGGGTATTTTCCATCCTCGTTTTCATGGCTCCTTGTCCCACCGCAGCTGGGACCGTGCAAAATCTGCCTCTTCTCTCATTCCAGTTTGTTTCTATTTCACTTCTGAGGTTAGGGAGGGACAGATCCCTCAAGTATTTTCCATATGTATATTAATGTGTACCGCTTGCGCCTTCTTTCAAGAGAGTAGAGTTCCAGGGATTTTAGTCGAGACTCGTATTCTTTACCTTCCGTTTCCTCTATCTTAGACTTAAAAGTCCTTTGTATAGCTTCAATGCTCGCAATGTCTCTTTTACTGTGTGGGCTTGTGAGTACTGAGCAATATTCAATTATTGGAAGGACTAGATTCTTCCATAATTTGAGCATGATGTTTTCTTTTCTGCTGGGAAGCTCCTCCATATGATTCCCATTATTTTTCTAGCTGTTGTGATTTTGATTTTATTGTGCTCTCTGAATTCTGCTTCTGACGACATTATTACTCCAAGATCCCTGACTTGTGGATGTGGTGTTATCCGTTTGGCTTGCGCAGTTTTGTACCCTTTTTTCTGTAGCTCTTTGTTATTACCATATCTTAGAAGTTGGAATTTTTCTTCGTTGAACTTCATTTGTCTTCTGCCCACTGGAATAATGTTTCAATGTCGTTTTGTAGTTTTCTTATGTCATCTTCGTTCAATATTTCCTTACATATCTTTGTGTCATCTGCAAAGCATGATACAATACTGTCCTTAATATCTGCATCAATATCTGCAATCATTATTATGAACAGCAAGGGAGCTAATACTGTCCCTTGTGGGACAGAGCTCACAACTTCCGAGACTTCCGATTTAACTCCGTTTACCACCATTCTTTGCGTTCTTTCCGTCAAGAAATTAAATATCCACCTTCTTAGCTTTCCAGTAATTCCTGTATCCTTAAGTTTGTGTGCTATGATTCCATGGTCACATTTATCGAAAGCTTTAGCAAAGTCAGTATATATTACATCAATGTTTTGTCCTCGACACAATGTTCCTAATATTTCCTCTTGGTAGTCTAGTAGCTGTGACAGGCATGATCTACTCGCCCTGAATCCATGTTGATTTGGGTTGTATAAATCTTTTTCTTTTAGGTAGTAGGTAGTTTTGTCTCTAACTATGCGTTCAAAACACTTTATAAGGTGTGAGGTGAGAGCCACTGGCCGATAATTATTGGGAATTGCTCTGTTACCACCTTAAGTAGGGGGGCAATGTTCGCATTCTTTAAGGGGAGTGGAATTTGTCCTGTGTCGAGTGATTTCCTCCATAGTAAGTGTAGCGGTTTTGCAATACTCTCTTTGCATTTCTTCAGAAATGTGGCACTCCATGTGGCTGGCCCTGGCGCTGAATTGTCTCGCATCTGCGATAAGGCCGTAATTACATCTCCTTCCGTGAACTCGAAGTCCATTAATAGGTTTGTGCTGGGATTTATTCTTGGTTGATCTGTATCAATGTCGAAAAACTCGTCTGGGTTTTCAACTTCCATCTCGGACTTAGGGGTGCTAAACACAGATTTAAATTGTTCCCTAAGCAGTTCACTTATTTCTTTCGGGTCATTTGTGCATTCGGCCTCCCCGTCTATCAACGGTCCAATACTCTCCTTACACTGCACTTTCCTTTTCTCAAAAGTGTAGAAGTATTTTGGGTTATATTTTATGTTTTCTGCTACCTTGTTTTCCTCCTCGTTTGTCTTATGTATGAATGTTTGCTTTAGTTCCGTTTCTATTTCGCCAAGTTTCGTCTCTAGTTTGAATCTCTTTGCATCAGTTCTGCATTTGTGGAGATTTTTTACGGTTTGTCTTCGTTGCCTGAATAGAGTCCTGATTTTCCTCTCGAGCTTGCTACATTTTCTTTCCTGTCTCTCTGGAATATGTTTCAGTATTATAAGTTTGGTTTCAGTCTCTATTATACATAGTATTTCTTGTGGAGTCTTCTCGTGTAGTAGCAATTCCCAATTTACCTCCTTTAAATCTTTATTTACGTTTTCCAAATTTACTTTCTTTGAATTTATGTTTAAGCCTTCAAATATTCCATCTGCCTCTCTAGGATGCGTTTTCGGACCTCTGGGTGCTAACTTCAATTGTATATCGATGAGGTTATGGTCGGAGATCTTTGTGTGCGCTACTTTTTTATTTATTATTAACTCGTTGTTATCTGTCCAGATTAAATCCAAAACGTTCTCCTTTCTCGTGGCTTCACCAATTTCCTGGGTAAAGGCGTAATGTTCCATAATATCTAGTAGCATTGTTGCTTTGGTTCTATCATCTTTAGTAATGTTGCCATGAAACTTCTCAACATATATAACTTCGTCATTTATCTTCCATGATATGAATGGGAAATTAAAATCTCCGAAAATTAGAATATTTGTTGCTGGAGTTTCAAGTAATTTTAATGTTTTCTATTTCATTTGTAGCAAATTGGAATTCACTTTTTGTGGTGTTTGGTGGTCTGTAGATGTTCATAATGGTTAGGTTCAGTTCTTTTACTTCTAATATAATAACTTCAACTGTGCTATTTGATTTCTTTACCCTCACTTCACATGTGTAAGTGTTTTTCACGTAGATAGAACACCCTCCTCCTCGTCTAGCCACTCTATCTACTCTGTATATGTTGTAGTCCAGCAATGCTATTTCAGTATTCTCGATGCAGTTTTCACAGCCTTTTTCGCACTTATGTAAGTGTGTTTCCGTTAGGCATATGATATCTATGCTGGTTTCCGTAGCTAAATTTTGCAAGTATTGTAATTTGTAGTCTGCATGGTCCGTATAGAGGTCTTGTATATTTGTGTATAATACATTTACCGGGTTTCTAATCTTCGTGTTCGATTCTCCTAAATGATGGTCGTTTCCTGGTCGATGTCGGTTCCTTTTTGGTGTTATTGGTTGGGCCGCTGCATTTGAGAGTATTGGGGTTGCGGCCCGTGATACCACTGTGGTTGTTGTACAGGGTGTCCCAGAATTAACTATCTATTTCAATGAAATCGGACAAATTAAAAAAAACACTTTTATTTATGTTTATCATGTTTAATATGTGTTAAAAATGTATAAATTTCTAAATTTTTTTCATAATTTTATTTTCATAATTTTTCCATTATCTGGTCCAATGAAAGACCGTCTGAAGTCATAGAATGGCAAAGAGACTCTCCAAAAGTTAACGTGTGGCTTGGAATGACCAAATCCAAAATTTATGGTGCTCCATCTTGTTGAAACACAACATTATCAAGAATGCCATCATCAAGAAGCTGTGGTTCGAGAAACTGCTGAAGCATATCAAGGTAGACGGTACCTGTTACAGTTGCTTCCGCAAAGAAGAATGGGCTATAAATTTTGGATTTGGTCATTCCAAGCCACACGTTAACTTTTGGAGAGTCTCTTTGCCATTCTATGACTTCAGACGGTCTTTCATTGGACCAGATAATGAAAAAATTATGAAAATAAAATTATGAAAAAAATTTAGAAATTTATACATTTTTAACACATATTAAACATGCTGAACATAAATAAAAGTGTGTTTTTAAAAAATTTGTCCGATTTCATTGAAATAGATAGTTAATTCTGGGACACCCTGTATTATTGGTGGGTGGTGTTGAATAGGAGGGTGATGTGCGTAATGTTGTGGTGCATATGTTTGCGGCGTTCTGTCTCTCCTTGTTAGAAGGGCAAGCTGAGCTTTTATTATCCTCATTTCTTCTAAAAAATATGTTTCCTTACTCTTGCTATTTCTTCTATGTCGAATATGATCTGTTCTTTCCCGTTCTCTTCTTTGCGTACCCTTTATGTGAAAATGCAGGCACTCTATGTTCAGGCATTTTTTCTCAGTAAATGACTGTCTGCACATATGAGGGTGAAAAAAGTTGCAGTTTGGTCCGTACTTGCACTTCCCATTCCTCATCATATAGAAGCATTTTGTAGTGTGATTGTATATGCAGTTTGAGCCATATTTGCACGCACCTATTTTATAATATTCGCATTTGGCCCGTCGTTTAAATTCCCTCTGAGTCTTATGTGATTCGATTTCCTTCTTCTGCTTCGCCACCACTTCTTCCCTACTCAGTGTGGTTGTTTTCTTCGGCGTGTATTTCGTATCTCCCTCTTCTGACGTGGGTACCTCTCTTTCTAAGGCTGCTTTCGCCCCTCCCTGTAGTGTGTTTTCTTTTTCCTTTTCGGTTGTGCAGGCGTTTTCTGTTTCCTGTTTTTCTGTCGGTAAAACTGCTGTACTTGATTCTTCTATTTCAACATTTTGTATTCCCCTCTGTACTAATTTTCTGTTGTTTTCCAGGCACTTGACGCACAAGAAACCATAAAGGCCTATGATTTTGTTATTTATTCTATTTACCATTTTCTTGTCTTTTCTATCTAAGTTCATGCATTCGTAGTACTTAAAGGTATTGCACAGAATACAGTTTAAGCCCGAGGCCTGGTCTGCTTCATTTTTGCAATCGCAAAGTTGATATGCGGCACATTCTATTACACATAATCCGGCTTTATTGAATTTTCTGACATTCCCGCAATTTACACATTTCTTCGTATGTTTTGCCATTTTCTCCTTTATTTTCCTCTTTTCGCTTCTCAAATTTCTCTCGATAACTCGACCTTCGTTTTATGGCACTGACCTTTTTCCCTCTTAGGCCTAGTGTACAATCTCAGGAGCTGTTTTTCCGTTCGAAGTGTTTTAAATTTATGTTTCAATTTGATGTTTATTCCTTGTGCAAGCTATATGCCACCGGCTTTCACTTAATAATTTATTATCGCGAATTCACTGGTATTAAATACACACCCTGGTATAAGATAGAATTTACCGCTGAACATAAAAACACTAGTTATTTCGATATTAAAAAGAGCGGAAACAAAAACGTCCGTACACCACGAGGTAGAAACACATGTATCACGTATATATATATATATATATAATATATAATATATTTATATATACATACAATAATATTGTGCAGAACACTCCTCTATACTTACGTCGTTTCTATACATTAATATACTGCGTGGTCATTGCAGTTAAATGTGTGTATATATATATATTATATATATATATATATATATACATGGCCGGCCTTAGGGCAAGGCGAGCTAGCCAGCCGCCTAGGGCCCCGCGCTGCCAGCGGGGCTGGGAAAATAAACTCCATTGGGACATCAAACTTCTCAGATATAGATGGCCCTATGCTTGGTGAAGAGGTAGAGGCTATGAGACCAATGATACCATCAGATTTAATAGGGCAGCCTTTAAAATTACTTGACTTCATTTCATCAAATGGTATAGCCTCTTGCTGTCCAAATTTATTAATTGCTCTAAGAATATTTTTAACAATTCCTGTGACGGTAGCATCAGGAGAAAGAAGCTTCTCAAAATTAAAATTAATTAAAAACTGCTTAAGGTCTAATATGGGCCAAGATAGGCTAAATAACCTTGGAATATTGTCAATTGAACATGAAGAAGCAAGGGGTTTAAATTTTGAACCCCTTTTAATGGAATTTTCAGAAAGGAAGGTTAGAAAAATTAGTCTTTAAAATATATTACAAATTTATAAAGTATGGTACTTTTTTAGTATTCTTAATGAAAGCATTTTTTTGTTATTCTTAATATTATTAGACAGATGTCTACAATAAATGTATAGCACTTCAGATTATTTTTTTGCCTTTTTACTTGGAACTAAAATCTTTTCTGGAGTGGGGCCCCGTATTATCAAAATGCCTAGGACCCCGCACTTGTTAGGGCCGGCTCTGTATATATATATATATATATATATATATATTATATAATTATATATATATATATATATATATATATATATATATATATTATATTATATATATATATATATATATATTATATATATATATATATATATATATATATATATATTATATATATATATATATATTATATTATTATATATATAATATCTATAATAATGTTATAATGTTATAATGTTTCAGACCATCAAAGACCCAAGGATCCAATCATGGCTGGTCTACCTAACTGTGATCGTAATTGTTTATTGTGCATGTCCTTTGTGGTGGCGGAGGGGACCTAGAATTTTACGTGGGTTCCGAACCACAAAGCCTTAATTTTACTACCTTAAACTATACCCAATCTATCAACATATGCGTCTAATCGATTTTTAAACATGTTTATAGAGGTGCTACTAATTACTTCTACCGGCAAACTATTCCACCTATTTACTATTCTATGTGTAAAAAAGTTTTTGGCAACTGCTGTCTCGAACCTTCTACTTGTCAACTTAAACCCGTTATTTCTAGTCCCATTATTTTGAGATATTTCGAAAAAGCTATCTCTATCTACGTTATCGAAACCATTCATAATTTTGAAAACCTTTTTCCTGCTCTACGCTTGTTAACTCCTTCCCTGACATACTATACGCAAAATTACCGTTACGCGAACCTACATGTAAAATTTTGCACTTATCGACGTTAAATCTCATTTGCAATGTGACTGACCAATAAACGATTTTATTCAGATCATCCTTGATTTTTACCTCTATCTTCGTTATTAATCGCCCTACCACCCAGCTTCGTGTCATCCGCAAATTTTGAAACTGTACTGACTAGGCCGACATCTAAATCGTTAATATATAGAAGAAAAAGCAAAGGGCCCAATACAGAGCCCTGAAGAACGCCGCTCGCTACATTAGCCCAACACGACTCCGCTCCATCAAAGACCACCCTATGTTTCCTACCTCGCAACCACTCTTCTATGCAATTTATTACTACACCCTTGATTCCATGAGCATTAGCTTTTTTCAATGAGTCTTTTGTGTGGTACGGTATCAAACGCTTTTTGAAATTCTAAATACACTACATCAACCGCCCGATGACTATCGTAAACGTCAACCACGCTTTGAAAAAATCTAAAAGATTAGTTTCGCCTAAAACTGTGCTGCGTATTTCTTAATTATGCAATTCTAAGTGTTCGAATATACGATTCCTAATTATTGATTCTAGTAGCTCACCTACAACAGACGTTAAACTGATTGGCCTATAATTTCCCGCGCGCACCTTTATCGCCTTTCTTCAAGATAGGTGTTACGTTTGCTAACTTGAAATTATCTGGTACGCACCCTTCAGAAATAGACGCATTAAAAATCTTTGTTAGCGGCACAGCAATGCTATTTTTTAATTCTTTTAGTTGTATGGGATATATGGAATCCGTTCCTGGTGATTTACGCATTTTCATTTTATCAATATAACGCATTACCTCCCCATCACTAACCACAATATTATCCAAAATATTACCATTATGAAAAGGTATTATGTTTATGACCGTAGCTATATTCGTTTCACCTTCTATAATAAAAACTGACGTAAAAAATTCGTTTAAAATGGTAGCCATTTCCTTGTTTTCAGAAACTAGATCTCCGTTAACATTTTTCAACGGCCCCAAGACACTTTTTACTGGATTTCTCTTTTTGTCGTATTGAAAAAATCGCTTGGGGGTTTTCTTTACTGTCACGAGCTATGGTGACTTTTTTATTACACATTTCGCTTCACGCCTGAGAGATATGTCGTTGTTTCGTAACCACAAATTGTCTTTATCGCACTTATGTAGCCTATAAGCCTGTCTCTACTCTATAATGTCTCCTACTCTAGAAGTAAACCACAAGAGCTTGTTGTTTACTTTCGCATAGGTAGTTCTAAATACTGTTTCAAACGATTCCCACATTAGTTTTGCGTTGGAGATCCCCATTACCTTTTCCCAATTGACGTGTGACATTTTATTTCGAAATTTACAAAAGTTACCATAGCTCGTGACAGTAAAGAAAACCCCAAGCGATTTTTTCAATACGTCAAAAAGAGAAATCCAGTAAAAAGTGTCTTAGGGCCGTTGAAAAATGTTAACGGAGATCTAGTTTCTGAAAACAAGGAAATGGCTACCTTTTTAAACGAATTTTAGTCGAGTTAGCTGGTTTCGAGTGACTTACTGAGAGGACAAACTCTACCATATTTTGATCTCTATTGCTTAACGGTTTATTACTTGAAGATCAGTGATTAGCCTATCATCCGTAGTTATTACTAAATCTAAAATACTGTCCAACCTCGTAGCTTCCCCAACCTTTTGACTAAGAAAGCTATCCTCGAGAAAATTAACTAAACGATTACCTTCCGCATCTCCCTGCATTGTATCGTAATTCACGTTGGCATAATTAAAGTCACCCATAACTAAAGCCTGCTCACTACCTATTATTCTCTTTAGTTCACGATATAACGCTTCGTCCGTATCAGCTGTTTGATTCGGGGGCCTATATATAACCGCAGCAACAAGTTTGATATCGTTCAATTTAAGTTCTGCTATAGTCGAATGTATCGGTTCTGGAATTCTGTGCTTTACGTCTATGATATAACGTTCGCAATATTATCTTTGATATACAACATAACACCGCCTCCTCGCCTACCTATTCTGTTTTTAACAAAAAGTTTATAACCTCTAATTTGATACTCCCCTACAAAGTCCCATGTTTAAGTGCTAAGCCACAATTCATTTATCGCAATTAAATCATAGTCTTTACAAGCAATTAAAGAAAAAAATTGGGTGCTACTGTAGTATGCGGTCTACCGTTAAGTTTCTACTGTAGTATGCGGTCTACCGTTAAGTTTCTACTGTAGTATGCGGTCTACCGTTAAGTTTCTACTGTAGTATGCGGTCTACCGTTCAAAATATTTAAAAGGAATTGAAAATGAATTGAAAGGAATTATAATTTAATTTACACAATTAAGGAATTATTAAAGAAGTTAAACATTAAGGAATTATAAAACATTAACACATTAACACATTTAAAACATTAAATGACAAAATTACAAAAACGAAAAAACAGTATTAGCATCTGTATACAGTTCGAACATTATTTAAAAAAGCAATAAACAAATCGTCATCTTTTCTAAGTACTTTCCAACAGTAATAGTCAAGGTGCGATTGTAATAATTGAGGCGGAACCCCTCTTTTTCTTTTCATAATATCTATTTTGACATCCAACCACGATCGCTCAATTTCTTGTGTATGTGCCCCTGAGGTTGGATCCACATAGTTTTCTTGATGGTTGACCGTTTCATGACGATATCCGATGTTATTTAGACAACTATATGCGGGCCACTCATCGGAATGAATCACCGACCCAATTTTGCATTCACGCTGAATGATTGGAATGAGAGTATTCCTATCTCGTCTTTGGACATAAAAATATCGGCAGTCTGAACCATTTTTTAATCCAGAAACCCAAGGTCCGTCGATTTGTGCTCCATGGTTCCTATTATTTGTGACATCTGCATCTGTATCTTCAGAGAGAGGAGCACGATCACCACTTAAAAGTCTTTCTCGATTGTACTTACGTCGCCCAGCAAACCGTGGTTCGTCAATTTGTATAGGCTTCTCCTCAGTACCGGCCATTTGACCCCTAGTACGATATGATACGATCACTCCGCAAACTTCGCGGCACATATTGAACCAGTCCGTGACAGTATGGCTTGATTTTCCTGTTAAAGTTTCTGTAGTATTTGCTGGAGTATCCATGACAAAATAGAACATCAATTCCAAGATCTCACATAAAGTTAGTTTGCAATTTGTCTTGCCATTCATATCAGTATAATGAAAAAATTGGTTTCCTTTCCTGACTGAACGGGACGTTTGACATCCTTTACGTGGGCATCTACTGTAAGAATCGGTCGGTATTCACCTCCGCGGTCACGCTTCCGTTTTTCTTGCATTACAGTACCACATTTATGGCAAGGGTCTGCTTCTTGCACCGCATCAAGAAGATTATGTTCTCGTGAAAAAGAGACAGCAGCTTCTTCGGTAATGATAACATTGTGATATAATTCTTTAGCAAGCATTATGGGGTGTAACGCTTAGTATTTAATGCTGAGGTGGAGTAGTGTAACACTTAACGAGTCTGTTTATACTGAGATGGAGTAGCCTTTCAAGGTTACCATTTTGACTCTGGGTTTATTTTGTCATGCGCAGATTTAGGTTGGTTGGTCGGTATTTTGCTATGTAGACCACGCATAATTGCTAGACCGCATACTTAACGGTAGACCGCATACTACAGTACGCCCTTGATGATTGGTTAGGTTAAGTCGTGATATTTTCGTTAGTTTTAACGAAAATATCACGACTTAACCTAACCAATCGTCAAGGGCGTACAATTAACCTAATAATAAAATAATAAGAAGATAAGAAGCTATAATTAAAAGGTAGACCGCCGAATCGTAGGTAGACCGCATACTACAGTAGCACCAAAATTTTTTTATTTTATTTCGTAGGCGACGAGCATTTAAGGATAGAACCTTCAAATTGTTTGTAATTGCGACACCTTCGCGAGCGCAGGGGAAATTTGTGGAAATTACGGTGGGACTGTTCGAGTTACGGTAGCCTGAAAAGAAGAGACAGTATTATGAAATAGTCTTCCTAAACGCGCAGCTCTAACGTCATTAAGATGAAGTCCATCTCCGACGAACAAGTCCCTCCTGTCATAGAAACTCTTCCAAAAATTCGCAAAATGCACTCCTTCCTCTTGACAAAGAGACTTTAGGTTATTGTCGCCTTGCTGTAGAAATCGCTACGTTGGATAATTTGAGGAAGTATACCTGTCAAAACAATCTCATTAGTGTTTTCCTTTAGTCGCTCTAGTAAGTCCCTGTACCTAGCCAGCAGTTCTTCCGATCTAGAATTTAACACGTTATTAGTACCGACATGAATAACATACGTTTTGTCCTCAGAGGTACCCTCTGTAAAATGATCAACACTATTAGTTATATCCTACACCCTTGCACCAGGGTAGCAGTAACGGCGCCTACGACGAGGGTTTCTCCCACAGAATTCCTCGAGCTGCCCTCGAACAATGGAATCGCCAACGAATCGTATTTCCGGTTCATCAGCATCTTCGAAACCTAAAACAGAAAACTTAGTGTTTATTATATATAGAATGTATATATATATATATATATATATATATATATATATATATATATATATATATATATATATATATATTTATTATATATAATATATATAAATATACACACATATATATGTAGAAATTAACAATGAATAATCCATATTCATTTTTACATGAGAAGCCAAAATCGCCTGATGCGATTTTGGATAAAAAAAATTATTTGTGGGTTTCTATTTTTGTCAACCCTACGATTTACCATTTCTATGGTTTAGTCGTATCTATATTTCTATATCTTATCTTGACCATTACCGTATATCAATTCTTATTAAATATTCATTTTTTATTCGTGTCAGTCTACGAAATGGTACGATTCTTTATGCCTCCGCACCTGTTCGTTGAAAATCGCGCAAATACGTTTGCATGTATTATTTTTTTTATTTTTTTTTTTTAGTGCGTTCACCTCTCGCAAGCTGCTCATTCATGCTGATTCAGGGTGTTCGAATTTCGATGACGTCGCCAAAAGCAAGCATCTGAATTCGAAATCCTCTCTCTTGCTTCTGCTACAAATTTATAACATAAGGTGTTATGTTGTGTTATATTATTATAATATACTGTATTGTTTCCCTGCCTGGCCACTAGTTCTTTATCGGCTTACGTCACATAGTTATCCCGGTTTTCATTACTTGTACTTACTATTTCTATCTAATTGTCATTCAAATTCTATATTACTTATGTATTACGTTATCATAAATGTCCTTGTACTTCCAATGAAAAGTACACCGTATTTTTTGTCCGCTCTCCTTATCGCTGACTAATTAGACTTTCAAACTCTGATAACCAACCAGGTTTTAATAATATTTGACATAATTTGGCGTAATTATTGTTAACTATAAATATATAACATTGTTGTTAGTCCCCTTTAAATTATAGAGCAACGGTTAACTCCCCTTCATTATATCAATTGTATCACCTATTTAGATTACTTCAGTAGTAGATACGTCAATTGACAATTTGCCAAAATTTTAATTAAATGTAATACTTTAATAATGATGTACCGTACTTTAATGAAACTGTAATTAATGATAGTAGTTTAGTACAGTGTAATTAATGTAATTAATGTATTTTAATGACAATAATTAACGATAATAAGCGAATATGAATTAATTGGTAATTTTAATCGTAATTGTAATGAACCAAAATTAATACTTACTCAATGATGTACTTAGACTGTACTTATGTACTACTACGAAATTATATCGCCTTCAGAAATGTACACTCGGCGAAAAATACGATTATTTTTTATTTTCATTTTTTAAATTTTTATTTGGAATCTTTCATCCGATCATGTGTTTAAAAGGGGGAACTAACCTTCAACTGCATTTCCCCAACATTTAGACTTATATGATACATGTAATTGTAAAATTAACTTTACTTCATTACTACACTCTTCTTTGGTCACTACTACGAGACTCCCTTGTTAGCAGCCTCGCTGCGAGGAGGGGGCAGAGGCCCCTTGCCTCCTTAATTTTTTTAGATTCCGGCCTGAGCCATGGTCGAAAGAGGTCGAACCTCTACCCCTGTAAATTCAGAGCAGTACCTGTACATTTTTAGAAGTAAATTACAGTGAGAGAACCTTTTTTATTTTTCCCCTTCGAGTTTGGTTGTCTTCAGAGAACTCAGTAAAATAAAGTAGAGAAAATAGTTCCCGATAAGTTATAAAAAGAAAATCAGCAAACCTTCAGAGAAAGTATCAGAGTATTATAGAAAGAGAAAAAAGAAATGAGAGAAAAATTAGAATGTTATAGTAGAAAATTATTGCGAAATATATACGTTGCTGCCTCCCAACCAGAACTCCCGTCGATTTGAACCACCCCAGGGCCATATACGGAGGGGTTAGCATATATATATACACACACACACACAGGGTGTCCCATAAGTCTGGAACCATAGGGTAAAAAAAGTAATTCATGTTTTTTCGTTTATGTAAGTGCCCAAGATGTCTTTGAGTAAGGAAGAACGCATCCAGGTAATTCTGCTCGTAGGAAATCGGAGTCAGAGGGAGATCGCTGAGGAGTTTAACAGGTTGCATCCGGACCGCGCGACGATAACACACAAATATGTCGGCAAACTTGTAGCAAATTTCAGGGAAACGGGATCCATAGGAGATAAACCACGCAGTGGATCTCCGAGAACATCCATCGACGATGAGACAGCTGCTACCATCATCGCTCATTTCACAAAAAGCCCCAAAAATCTCTTCGGCGTTTTTATTGCCGTTTTTCATTTTGCCATATGATTCCAGACTTATGGGACACCCTATATATATATATATATATATATATATATATATTATATATATATAGTGTATATATACAGTATATATATATATTTATTTTATATATATATATATATATATTATATATATATATATATATATATATATAGTGTATATATTATATATAGTGTGTATATATATATATATATATATATATATATATATATATAGTATATATAATATATATATGTGTATATATATATAAAGTTATAATGTTTCAGACCAACAAAGATCCTAGGATCCATTCATGGCTGGTCTACCTAACTGTGTTCGTAATTGTGTATGGTGCATGTCCACCGTGTTGGCGGAGAGGACCCACAATTTTACGTGCGTTCCGAACCACAAAGCCTTAATTTTACTAACTTAAACTATACCCAATCTATCAACATATGCGTCTAATCGAATTTTAAACGTGTTTTTGGACGTGCAACTAATTACTTCTACGGGCAAGCTATTCCAGCTATTTTCTTTTTTATGCGTAAAAAAGTTGTTGGTAACTGCTGTCTCGATCCTACTACTTGTCAACTTACACCCGTTATTTCTAGACCCATTATTTTGAGATATTTCGAAAACGCTATTTCTATCTACGTTATCAAACCCATTCATAATTTTGAAAACCTTGATTAGATCACCCCTTAGCCTCCTAGTCTCGAGTTAGTCAATTTTAAGTCCTTAAGCCTATCCTCGTAAGACTTCGACCTAAGCGACGGAATCATCACAGTTGCTCGTCTTTGAACTCTTTCGAGTTTGTCTATATCTTTTCGCATATGCGGATTTCAAAATTGGATCGCGTACTCCAAATTCGGTCTAACTATTGATTTATAAAGAGGAACCATAATATCGCACGATTTGTAATCAAAATTCCGAGCTATAAAACCTAGCATTTTGTTCGCTTTATTTTCCGCTGCTGTACTTTGTTTCGCTACATTTAAATCATCAGTGACGATAACTCCTAAATCTTTTTCCTGAGCTACGCTTGCTAACTCCTTCCCTGACAGACAATACGCAAAATTACCGTTACACGAACCTATATGTAAAATTTAGCACTTATCGACGTTAAATCTCATTTGCCATGTGACTGACCAATCAACGATTTTATTCAGATCTTCCTGTATTTTACCTCTATCTTCGTCATTAATCGCCCTACCACCCAGCTTCGTGTCATCCGCAAACTTTGAAACTGTACTGACTAGGCCGACATCGAAATCGTTAATATATATAAGAAAAGGCAAGGGGCCCAATACAGAACCCTGAGGAACGCAGCTCGCTATATTAGCCCAACACGACTCCGCTCCATCAACGACCACCCTCTGTTTCCTACATCGCAACCACGCTTTTATCCAATTTATTGGTACACCCTTGATTCCATGAGCCTTAGTTTTTTTCTGTGAGTCTTTTGTGCGGTACGGTGTCAAACGCTTTTTGAAAATCTAAGTACACTACATCAACCGCCTGATAACTCTCGTAAATGTCAACCACACTTTGAAAAAATTCTAAAAGATTAGTTAAGCAAGATTTGTTTCGCCTAAAACCGTGCTGCGTATTTCTAACCAAGTTATGCAATTCCAAGTGTTCGACTATACGATTCTTAATTATTGATTCCAGTAGCTTACCTACAACAGACGTTAAACTGATTGGCCTATAATTTCCCGCCGCAACTTTGTGGCCTTTCTTAAAGATAGGTGTTACATTTGCTAACTTGAAATTATCAGGTACGCACCCTTCAGAAATAGACGCATTAAAAATCTTTGTTAGCGGCACAACAATGCTCAATGCTTTCTCTTAATGCTTTTAGTTGTATGGGATATATGGAATCCGGCCCTGGTGATTTACGCATTTTCATTTTATCAATATAGCGCATTACCTCCCCTACACTTACCACAGTATTATCCAAAGTATTACCATTAACAAAAGGTATTATGTCTATGACCATAGGGATATTCGTTACATCTTCTATTGTAAATCTGACGTAAAAAATTCGTTTAGCAAGGTAGCCATTTCCTTGTTTTCAGAAACTAGCTCTCCATTAACATTTTCCAACGGCCCCAAGACAGTTTTTACTGGATTTCTATTTTTGACGTATTGAAAAAATCGCTTGGGGTTTTCATTACCGTCACGAGCTATGGAGATTTCAAATTTGCGCTTGGACTTTTTATTACACTTTTCGCTTTACGTTTTACAGATATGTAGTTGTTTCGTAACCACAAATTGTCTTTATCCCCCTTATGTAGCCTATAAGCCCTATCTCTACTCTTTATAATGTCTCCTATTCTAGAAGTAAACCACAAGGGCTTGTTTACTTTCGCACGCTTAATTTTATACGGTACACTTTCCTCATTTATAGTCGTAAATACTGTTTCAAACGATTCCCACATTAGTTTTGCGTTGGAGATCCCCATTACGTTTTCCCAATTGGCGTGTGACAATAGGGTGTGTCAATTTGGGAGGTGAAAATTAATTGTGGCCAATTCCTTCACTGAGGGGTTTTAAAAATATGTTTTTGGATGTGAAGAATTCAAATCTGCTATTATTTTTGTGATTGCTTAACACTTAGCTTGGTAAATCTACGTTTGATTAAAAAGCACATAAATTGCTCTCGGAAAACAACATTTATTAATTTTAGCTTCTCAAAATGTCAGGTAATGCTATAAAAATTTTAGTTTCTCTGCATAAAACATATCCTAGTAATCATAAAACATATCCTTGTAATCATAAAACAACATTAGAAAGTAATGTCATCAGTAAAAAAAAAATATTTAAACAACAAGTTTCATCAAGTCTTGCTTTGATTCGTTCTTGGACATCAGCCGCCGACTTGCTTCTTGGCCTCTGATATAGCCCTCACGTTTCTCATGTGTATACACCCTGCCTGCTGCCTCTGTGACTTGTTTCACACACCTCTCTATTGACTGAGCATGACAGGGCCACTGCGGAACTTGTATAGGCTTGTCAAAGAACTTCTTTACTTCCGCTGTAGTCAGTTTACATGTCAAAGGAGGTTCAAATACCCCGTCAGACCAGTCTGTCAGCTCCAACACGGAAGAAGCACTTGGGTTGATTGAAGGTGTCTTCCTAGGACGTACAGAAAGATCTCCAAGTGTGTCATCATCTCCACCCCTCATGTCAACAATCTTTTGGACACCAGCTCTCCTCTCCTCACTGTCATCTGAGCGCAAGAGTGTCTGGATTATCATTTCGCTGAATGCATACCAATCTGAGCGCTTGATGGTTGGCAAAACAGCATCCACTACAGTCTTCTTTTGCAGCCTAACTAGCCGCAGCTGAAACAAGATGTGACGTGGGCCTTCCACCCAAGAGTGTTTTACTTTGATGTTGAACCAACAGGGGTAGTACACACCAACAATGTATTCCACTATCAGTCTTAAGTTGTTGAGGGTTTTGCCTTTAAGGCCATGTTTTGAAACCCATATGCGACAAAGCCTGTTTGCTGTTGTCAACCACCTTGAATGGCTCACTGGACCAATTTCAAGAAGGGCCAGATCTGTGGGAAGTTCTCCTGTCCTTATGGCCTGTGTGATCCTATACCCGTACGCTTGATCAGTAGAGAGATCCTTTACGACATTGTCACTCAGTGAAGTAAGAGGCTCTCCAATTGAAAGTTTGGTGAATGAAGGATCAATTTCAAGTTCGGTTGCAGTGTCTAGCATCTTGCCAATGTTACCTGTCCACTTGTTGTTAGACAAGGTCTTCCCATCCAGTGCTGTGATCAAGTGTCGCAGGGGTAACTCGTTAGTGTGGAGGGCACAAACCAACCAGAATCAGCTTACGGCAAAGCTTGACCTCTACCCAATGCATGGAACCACCCTCCCAGCCAGTGTTAACATTTGTAGAATCACCTCCAATGGCCTGCAGACTTTTATCAATGCCCTTCTTCTTCATGAAATCTACAAGATTATCAGCAATAACTTCAGCAGGTTTTTTTCTCGTTGAGCCTTTCTCAGGAGTGAAGTGGTAGAGATATCTTCCACCTGGCTCACTGCACACAGAATAATGCTCTTCTTTGATGATGCTGGGGAACTGATGATCTGAATTGTCTGCTTTCAGCATAACTTTAGTTGTATCTTGACGGCCGTCAAAGAAGATGCAGTCAATTTCACCCTTCTTACAAAGATCATCAAATTCCTGATCCAGGGATCTCATAACTTTTTCTTGGGCCCTCTTGACTTTATTGTGATCAACTACAAGTCTCTTGTCTTCTTCAGTGATCAAGCCAGCATCCATAAAGGCAGCAGTGGTGATGGCAGCTGTGGCACGCAGGCCAACACCATATCTGATGCTATGCATAGCAACATTAAGTATTTCTAATATGTTGTACTCTGGCTTCTTATTGGAAGTTGAAGACGTGCTTGGTATTTCTAATGTCACTTCATA